>CM035419.1:145966942-146016942 GCA_020310875.1 Ceratopteris richardii
ATATCATACATACATACACACACACACACACACACACACACACACACACACACACACACATATATATATATATATATATATATATATATATATATATATATATATATATATATATATATATATATATATAGTACATGCATAACATAAATATACATATATATATATAGCATTAGGGTTTTTAGGGTTTTTAGGCTTTTTATAATATATAAAAAATAGGTCTTTATGATTTTTAATATATATAAAAAATATATGATTTTAGGATTTTAACATATTACAAACACACACACTCACATATATACATAATTAAATATATAAAAAATAGGCCTTTAGTATATATAAAAATAATATATATATAAATATAGGTCTTTAGTATAGATAAATACACAAATGCATACACACATACACATATATATATGTATATAGGATTTTAGGGTTTTTTATCAAATTAAATATATAAAAATAGGATTAGGGTTTTTAGGTTGTTTACATATCCATACACACATATACACACATAATATATGTACACATATACATACATTGTTGCTCTAGCACAATGGTGAGAACCACGTTAAGAAGCTTCACCTCCTTAATGTCAATCCGCGGAAGAGATAGGAGTGATATGAAGATCGTGAATGTGAGATGAAGTGAGAGAGTGAAGGTGAGAAGCATAGAAATGCACACACACATGCATACACACTACGAAGAGACAAGCAAGACACAATGGAAGGTGAGAAATTAGCTCTATTACTCACGAACACTCTTACAAGCTCAAAATAGCTCTAAGCTCACACTAGCTCACACTAACCAACCTCAAAAATGAGCTCTCTAGCTCTTTTTATAGTTTCTAGACTAGTTTTGACCGATTTCACATCTAGTGACCGGCATAGTTAAAAATTAGGTCCTAGATGCTATTTGGAAGGGTAAACGATGTCTAAAAATAATAAAAATTGGTACGCGCATTCTACCTAAGCTCCTCAAGCTCGAGGACTCCTCGGCTTGCACAAAATGGAGCTATGGATTACAAAATGGGGTTTTCTATGTTACATATGTTACAATAGTGATAAAAATCATTGTTGGAGGTTTTTGGAAAGTATTTGAAAACATAATTATTTGAAAAACGATTCGACTGGCTCCCTGCTCTATCGTTACATGCTTCCGTGTCGTCTGTGCCTCTGGCTGCTTCCAACACCCCCCTCCCTCTCGCTTCTGTCGTCCCTGACAGAACCTTGCTGTGAGGTCTGCCGGATATAGTTCTGTAGGAGGTCTTGAGCGAGGGTGTGCTCGGAGATACGAATGCCTCGGGCCAGGTCTGCCTCGAGTTTCTCCCAGTCGATTGGTTGCGGTTCTTCCAGTGGTGGGAGCTGATAGTGTGTGGAATAGACCATTCGTTCACAGGCAAATATTGTAATAAATGTGTAGGCCTGCTTATGAATACCTCTGAATGGTATTCCCAGAAGCCGGTTGTGAACATCTCTTCGAATGTCTGCTTGTAGCACGCCGGTAGGTACTTTATTCTGCAGTGCCAGGCATAACACACCCGTAGCGATGGCGTTGTACTCATATCATATACCAGATCGAAATTGCCATGCTCAAAGCCCGGGGTGTTGACATGTGGTGCCTTGACGTGTCGGAAGACTTTAAAAATCATTTGCATCATGTCAAAGATTTTGACAGTCATATGCGCCGCTATATCGTCCATATGCTTTAATCTAGGGAGCCAGTGGCGAATTGTAGCCATCATGTAGCCAACAGTTGGTAACTCAATGGGTGGCTTAAAATAGGGGTAATTCAACCAGTCTTGGCACTGCTTATTGTTTTGTACCTTAATAGCAAAGGCAGTCCAGGAGCGGCGTCGTGGCACTGGTCCCCAACATGGGTTGTACTTTAAGTGCAAAGGTGCCTTTACCCATGTACTCATCATCTCTGGATATTGCTGTAGTAAATCTTTTCGCCACTCTGGTTGATAGATCCTTCCTTTCTGTGCATCTAGTGGCAAATCAGCCGCCTCGAATTGAGTTGCATGCGATGGTTTCTTACCTGTCTCTTTCTCAATGGCTAACTGGTATTCGGCCATTAACATGAAATACGGTTTATACTGTAGCTCATGCCCAGATATGTATCGTCGCGGGGCCAAATGAGCAAAGAATGGAGACTGTAATATTCTTTCTTCTATCATCGCCATGGCATGTAATTGTGCCTCTACTCTCGCTGAGTGCGTTGTTCCAAGTTCCTCAATAGTCTTCATCCATGCGGGGGTCGGAAGTTCGTACGTCATCTGACCTTCGGCCGTGACGCGTCCGCCTGGGATGGGTTGTGGCTCGTACACTTCTTCGAACGTTTCCTTCACCGGGATGGTGACCGTTTCTTCCTCCGCTGGAAGCTCAGGTGGGGAATCTAGCCTTGGTGGCGCTTCATATACTGCAATCCTTGATTCAAGGGTCGATACCTGGGCCCGTAATGAGTTGAGTTCCTCTAGGAGGTCAGGAGAGGGGTCCACAGGTGCTGGTATGTCTTGGTGTGCCGGTTCTCGTAACTGGAGTAATTTGTGATCTTCTTTGAGTTTCTGTAACTCCTCGTTCATGCGGTCGTATTCATCTAGCAATCTTACATGATCGTCTAGCAGCATTCTCATCGAGTCTGAAGGAATGGCTTTGAACGTGCTAGGACTGAGTGGTTGGTCTGGGTGGTCGAGCGCTGCTTCTAAGTTTTCTCGGTTCTGATCTTGTAAGCGCTGGTTTTCTTCCTTGGCGGCTGCTAGGTGTCTTCGTAGTAAGCCCATGTTTCGTGTGAGCGTTGCATTGTGGACTGTCTGGGCTCTTAATAAGTTATCCAGGTCAGCAGTGGCTTCCTTGGTCTTCTCTTCGCTTTCTAGTTCCAATTTGTGATAAGCCTCGCGTAATTCCTGGTATCGGGTGTTTAGAGAGGCATTCTCAATAGACAATAAATTGAGCTGCGACTGTAAGTCATTGGTTGTCCTCTGCAGCTGCTGATAATTATCTCCAAGAGATGTGAACTCATCTCTTACTTGCGTCATACACATGAACATCTGTCGAAATGCATTATCTACAGTGGGTGATAGTATTAAAGGGGTGCTAAATGAAGATGCAGTTGGTGTAGATGCAACGGGAATGGGGAATGGGGGTGGGAAGGTGGATGATGTAGTGATTGTTGAAAATTGTGATGTGCCTAAAAGTGTTTGTGCAGGGAGTGAAGGTAGTGATGGTGCAGTGGGTGGTGAGATGTCCATGTCAGTGGACGTATCTAGTGCGGTGACCGTGAATATGGGTGTGATCGTGGGTGCTCGTGTTGGTGTAAATACGGGATTTACAAATGTTGAGGGGTAATTTACAGGGGGGCTGGCTGGAGCAGCTTGGTGGAAAGGGGAAAGAGGGGTTACAGTGGGTCGGGGAGGTGAGACGGGGGAGAAGGTTAACGGCAGGGGGAATGGGAAGAGGGGTCTTGGAGTTGTGGGGAAAGATGGAAAAGATTGATGAAGGAATGGGTTGGGTAGAAAGGTGGGTGTGGGAGGGGGTAGACTAGGGCTAATGGGTACGGGAATTGTGGGGTGAGTGGTCGTAAAGACAATTTCTGCAACACCACCGGCGATAGAAGATGATAGTCGGGGGGAAGGAGGGTGAAGAGGGGAGGCTGGATGGACGGGTGGTGAGAGAGGAGCGGTTGGGGTGGTCGGTACTTCAGTGACTACTGCGGTTTGTATAGTTGTAGCGCGGGGTGGGGAATCTACAAAGATGGTTTCTACAGCCAATGAACTTTCGGGGACGAGGCGTGCCTCCCTGGCTTGTTCTGAAGATTGTGCTCCGGTTGGTACACGAATGTATTCGCCGGGCTTTGAAAGTAGTCGTACTCTGCGGGGGTCAAACTGTGGCAGTGGCTTTCGTTGCAAGTACCTGAGTGCTTCGTTGGAACCTACTGATTTGACTAACTCTTTGAATCCTTTGATGTATGCGTCTTCGAATCCGCCTGTGACAAGTTCTTGTTCTATTATTGTTTGACTCTCTTCCTCTGTCAGCTTTTTGCGTGCCCAAACTTTTTCCATAGTTCTATACAGCTTCTTAATAGCTAGTGTGTAAGCGGCTGCTTCGTAAGTTTCATCTTCATGGGTACTTGTATCACCATGTGTGTCTGTTTGTTGTCCTTGGGCATCTGTCTGTTCATGCTCTTGGGATTCATGTGTTCCCTGGCTAGCTTCGTCGTCTCCTTCGTCGTCATCGGTTGCTGTTCTTTCGTCATCAGAGCTGGACACGATCTGTCCTTGTGGCTGATCCCTGGGTGTAGTAGGGTAGCTAGGCCTTTCAAATTCTTGAGAAAACAATTGTCCTTCGGAAAACTGGAACTCATTGGAGAATGCATCGGGCATTTCAAAATCAAAAGTTTGGTCCAGTGGCTCTGCTTGTCCTGGTTCTAAATGCGGTATTGGAAAAGAGAAAGCTTCCGCACCAATAGTGGTGGGAAGTTCAGCTGCTGTGGTGATAGGTTCGGTGGTTGTGGCTGCTTGGGGTGCGACAGTACTGGTGGTGCCCTCCGGCGTAACTGGTCTTGATAACCGTATACGAATTGGTGGTACCGTGGGAGTGGCTGCTGTTGGTGACTGCTCTGGAGATGGTTGTGGCGAGGGTGATTCTGGGACTTGTAGGCACGGGATAGTACCTCTCATCCGCTTTCCGGCTCTGCCTTTGCTAGACTTTCTAGCCTTCCTAGTGGTCCCTTTGAATGCTTTCAGTTCCTCATTGGTCATGGCACGCTCAATTGGTAAGTCATACGCCAAGCACATATATATGATCCTGGTGAGGGCGCAACACCCATTGATTACCTTCTTTCGCTCCCATCGATGTTGTGCCAAATAGAGCTGATCAATTATCCAGCTAGCTAGATCAACCGTTTGAGGTCCAGTACATGCTAAGTATAATCCAAACCAGATTCTCTTGTGGGGCATGGTAAAACGATCTTGAGCTGGGAAAGCAAAGTGCTGCATGCATATCCGTAATGGCTTAGAGAGCTCAGGTGTTATAGCAGAAATATCCTCCCACTTAGTTACGTCACCACGCTTCATCTGTTCTGGGACTAGCCGTTCTTTCTCCGTTGGAGTGTGTGTTCCATGTATTTTTAGAGCTGCGCGAATCAAATCTTTAGACAAATAGAACCTTCTAAATGGAGGATCATTTACCAAGGATGGTAACATGAATGTGCCGGGTAGATCCTTGTTCTCTGAAGCCGTTAAGGTGGTTACCAAGTAAAAGCATCTGTAAAAATCGGGTTTAGGCAGAGGGTCGCTAAAATACTCTGTAAATCCTGCTCGTGCCCAAACGTGCGTTAGATCTTGTGTATTCTGTAGTCCTTCAAATTCTCGTGACAAGAACTGGTACTTGGTCCATGTGCGAAGATCAAATGCCAAATTGGCCTCAAATATGAAATCAGCGTCTGCTAAAGGTCCTGCTAGGCCTTGAAACCAATGAGAATTACGATGAATCTTCTCGGTATATCCTCTAGGAGGATCATCGATTGGCATGGGTCCTGGGAAACCTTGAAACTCTGGTGGTTGCACCGCAGGATAAGATTTCGCTAGTAATTCTCCAATATTGGCCATTGGTGTGCTTGGGCCAGCTTCTGATGGTCCTGCTTCGGTTTGCATGATGACTGATGAGCTAATAGAAAAGATCTGCTACAAAAGATTAACACATTAGTATGGAAATTAATTATGATCCCATTAAGGTGAGACTGCAATCCCTTTCCATAACCGATGTGTAACCCGTGTAGCCAAGTGTCGTGAAGTGATTGATGCAATGATTATTTGCAAAACTATTGCAGGTCTCTAGACACCTACATGGTTCATATTATGCCTGCAATTCTTGATGAGCTTTTATTATGCATGATGTGGGGTTTGGGTGTATGAATTTATACAAGGTTTGGTTGAAGGTGAATTAGTACAAGGGTGGAGTTTAAACGGGGTGGGAGAATTGTTAGATAAGGGGGTACAAGAAGACGTTTGGATATGTTTCGGTATCCATTTCCTAAGAGTCTTGGAGTGTGTGGTATGTTTCTGCTGAGGGACAAAAATTGGTATCGGGTTTAGTGGTCTTGAAGGATGAAAAGATTTCTGAGGGGTACATATTACATGGCTAGAGGGTTGGGCTATAATACATTGTTTGGGTACCCAAATCTGCATGGGTGTGGGTCTATGGAGAAGGTATTTCTTGGCGATCCAAATCTGTCGAGTATTTGTACTTGGGTAAGAAAATCAAGGGGACTTTGGATGCTGACTCTGCTTCTGGTGAAACTTTATCCTGTTCTCGTCTGCAGTGTTGCCAATAGCCTTTGGTTGCTGTCCTTTTGGCACCCATATTTGTTTCGTGCCACTTGTTCTGTGATGTTGATACTGCTGCTTTCCTTGCCTTGTCTGGTGGTGTCGTCGGTCTGGGTTCCTCTGTTGTGGTTGACTCCTTCGGGGTTGGGTTTGAGAGGTCCAATGGACGCTCTGCTTTGGAAAAGAAGGGAGATCCAACACTTGCGTGACCTGCCCATTAGGAAGTGATTCGTTATTTATCTTTAATCTAGGCCAGTTCGCAGCAAGTTTGGAAGGATGAGCACCGCAGGGTGTTGTGCTCATTTGGTCGCTGATGCAACCCACCTGACCGCTAATTGTGCCCATCTGCCCTAGCGGTTGGGTAGCTGCCCCTTCTAGTTTGCAGGAAGCCCCAGGGAAGATCTCATGTCGTCCTTCTGATTGATAACTGTCCATAGCCAAGCCCGAGTGGGTTGGAGTAGACATAGCGTGACTGGTCTGACCCAAGATCTTCCGGTCTTCCGTCGCATGCGTTTCATAGGGTCTAGGGTTACAAACCTCAATCGGAATGCAATTAGGGAAGTCAAGCGGTATCACTCGCTTCTGTTCTAAGGTTCCAATCTGTAAGGAGCCTTGTCTAAGATTTAGGTCCATTGAGTGATCGTATAGCCAATCTTGGCCAAGGATTAGGGGTTCTATCAGGTCGTCATCATGGCACACTAGTAGCTTCGCTGTCATGGTCACATCCTTAATGAGGATAGGAAGGTCCACCTCACCCATGCAAGGGGTTTCCATGCCTCCTAGGCCTATGAGGTATGCCTCAATTGGCCGCATTTCTATTCCTGAATCCTTATAGTGGGACCATCTAATAGCACTAGTCGCAGCACCTGAGTCAATTAAAGCCCTCAGCTCTTGGCAAGGGTTGTCGTGCTCTAGCCTAACTGTAATGAATGGTCTCCTGTCCACTATGCTAGGATGAGTGGTTGACTTTACTTGACACATGGCCATGGGATATCTGTGTGTAGTTTCCAGATGGTTATGATGTTCTCTCCCTAGTCCTTGTCTTCTTAACTTCATGCGTTTAATGCGTTCTATTACTTGTGCCTGAGCTTCCGCTCGTATTCTATTTTCTTCCTCCTTATGCTTCTTTGCCAACGTGAGTCGTCTAAGCATATCCTCAGTAAGAGGTTCTTGATATAACTTGACTCTACAGCCACTAATGTAATTAGGCATTATATCTCCTTCTAAAGTGGCTAATTGTACTGCTCCACTTGTCGAGAGTCTATTAATGATCATAGGTCCATAACCTCGCTTTTCTAACTTACGTGCGTGTTGCTTTAGCGTATATACTAGAACTAAATATCCTTCTTTTAGGCCTTTATCTTTCACATGTGCATCAAAATATGCTTTCTGTCGCTTTTGTGCTGCATATATGCCTGCTGCTGCCTTTAGTCTGGTTTCTCCTAAACGTTCCAAGTCCATTATTCCCGCTGATAATTCATGGCCGGTCCACTGATGTTCTTGTGCAACCTTAAGGGTCGGTATCAAGAAGTCCAAAGGAAGCACAGCATTCTGACCAAAAACCATATGAAAGGGAGTTGCATTGAGTACGGTCTTGTAGGCCACTCGATATGCCCAAACAGCGTGGTGTAACTGTTTGTCCCAATCTGAACGTTTGTTGTTCACGAGTTTCGTCAGTACGTTACAAAGGATCTTATTAGTGCTTTCAGCCTGACCATTGGCCTGAGGATGATATGGTGCGGATTTCTTGTGAATCACCATAAAATCCTGTAACAAATATTCAATGACTTGGTTTAGAAAGTGAGTGCCTCGATCGCTCACTAACTCTATAGGCAGTCCATATCTTGTAAAGACATTTTCAAATAAGAATTTTGCAGTTGTGTGTGCATCATTCTTTTTCGTGGCTTTTGCCTCTACCCATTTCATAAGATAATCTGTGGCAACAATAATGTATTCAGCATGTGTACCTTTTGCAGGGGGGTTAATGGGTACTACAAAGTCTATACCCCACTTAGAAAATGCACGTCCGCCCATCATGGGTTTGAATGGCATTTCATCTCTGCGAGTAGGAAACTGAGTTCTTTGGCACACATCACATCTCTTTACATAGGTATGAGCATCCATGTGAAGAGTGGGCCACCATAATCCTGCAAAGAGGATGGCTTTGATTATCCTATCGGGTCCAAAATGACCTCCTGCAACACCTTGGTGTGCAGTCTCTAGTATGCTCAGACAATCGCTCTCATGAACACATTGTCTTAGATATCCCTCTCGTCCTCTTTTGTATAGGTTATCGCCAATAAGTGAATAGTCGTGAGCTTCCTGCTCTAGACTGCGTTGTCGAGCTAAGGTCATGCCTTGAGGGAATGTGTTCGTCCTCAAGCATGTCACTAATTGTTCACTCCAGTCTGGTGTGAGAGACACATGATACAATGTAGCATGCTCTACTGGTGGTCTTTCACAACAAACATGGCATTCCTTACACAACCTGTAGACATCTGCTTCCATCGTAGGCCAATATACTCCTAATCTATGCAGAGTCTGTAATGTTTGATGTTTTGAATGATGTTGCTTTAATGCACCTATGTGTGCTATTGCAACCAATTCGCATGTTCTGATTCATCTACACAACAAGCAAGAGTATTTTGATTATCCTGTTTATATATGCTTCCTGCCATTATTTGGTATCTCTGAGACTTGGTAATCTCTCCTTCTTTGATCTTTATCTTAGGATTCTTGGGTCCGTATGTCAGAATAGGGACTATAGGCTTAGCCCATTCTGGTGCTATCTCAAGATTAAACAAGTATGCATCTGGTAGATCATCCGCTATTCCTTGAGGAGCTTCTCTTGAGGTTAATCTTGAAAGGTGGTCAGCTCTAAGATGTGTCTTTCCTTTCCTGACTACTACTTCAAAATCATATTCCATGAGTAATAGAAACCATCGTATTAGTCGTCTTGTGTTACATGGCTTGTTGACTAGGTACAATAGTGCTTGATGATCCGTAAAGAACTTGAATTTGTTGGCCAACAAGTAGTGCCTAAACTTCTTTACTGCGTAGATCATCCCTAATCCTTCTCGTTCCGTCGTGGTGTAATTTCTTTCTGCTGCGTTTAATTGTCTGTTCGCGTAAGCTATGGGGAGATCTATGTTACCTTCATTCGTGGGTTGTGCTAACACACATCCTATGGCATAATTGGATGCATCCACATGTACATGGAATGGCTTACTCCAATCTAGGGTAGTCAATATAGGTGCTGAGCACAAGCGTCGTTTAAGTTCATTAAATGAATTTTCACATTCATCTGTCCATTCAAAGTTGGTTAAAAGAGAGTACAAAGGCTTGGCTATGATTGCATACATGTGTATGAATCTCCTATAATAACCGCAATGACCCATAAATGCTTGTACCTCTTTCACATTAGTTGGTCTAGGTAATTCTGCAATTACCTTCACCTTTTCTTCATCCGTATAGATTCCATTTTTTGACACAATGTGTCCTAGAATTTTGCCTTGTCTGACCATGAAAACGCACTTTTCTGGGTTCAAACAAACTTGATATTCTCGACATTTGTCAAATATTTGTCTTAACTCTGGAATATGTGTCTGTCTTACATTTGAATGAGCACATAAGTCATCGACATAAACTTCCAAGCTTTTGCGTAAGAATTCCTTAAAAACATGACACATGAGTCGTTGGAAAGTGGCGGGTGCATTTGTTAAGCCAAATGGCATTACACGAAATGCAAATATGCCCCATTCAGTGGCAAATGCCGTCTTGTGTTGGTCCTCTGGAGCAATGGCGACTTGATTATAGCCTGAAAAACCATCAAGGAAGCTGTAAACTTCCTTGCCCGCAACTCTTTCCAATAGATGTTCTGTGATAGGAAGAGGATAACTGTCTCTAATCGTTGCGGCATTAACTTTTTTAAGGTTAATACACACACGCAATTTTCCATTCTTCTTGGGCACTACCACAATGGGGGATACCCATTCAGTATGCTCAATTTCATAAATGAATCCTGCTTCTATCAAGCGATCTATCTCCTCTTTAATCTTCGCAGCGTAGTTATCATTGTACGTGTACGGTTTCTGTTTTGTCGGTTTTGCATCTGGAGTCATAGGGATTCTACGAGAACATATATCTGGATCTACTCCTTTCAAATCTTTGTAACTCCAAGCAAAAACATCTCTATATTCACGCAATAGGGCAACTAATTCTTCTTCTTCTTCCTTCGTCAAATCATGCCCTATGTATGTACATTTTTCTTCTTCTCCTTCGATAGCAACTATTATTTTCTTGGTTTTCTCTCGGTTATCATATACTTGTCCGTCATTCGCTTTTCTATTAGGCATTCGTACCATGATTCTTCTATCTTCGATTTCATATTTCTTGAAGTTCTCGGGTACTTCAAACAAGGATTCTTCTTTTTCTGACATGGTTTCTTTCTTCTTTCTTTTCTTGCCTTCACTCTTAGTAGTCACTTCTGTGGCTAATCTCACCTCATTCGTAATTTCCTCGTGTCTCTGAGGGTGAGTCTCTACTTCGAAGAAATATTCTTCCTCTGATGCAAATGGAGAGTCCATGATAATTGATTCTAAATCGAAATCGCTCGCTTCCTCAAATGCATCAGTGCTAGGTTCACATTCTTCTAAAATTGCATCGCACATGATTGGCTCTATCGTGAAAACTGATATGTCATAGCCATCCTCGTCACAGTGGGGTGTCCATTGTTCTTCATTGATGGCTACATCCATGGTTGCTAGGATTTCTGCCCAACCATGGGGTTCAAACTCTTCGTCTGGGAATACTACAGGTGCGTAGGCTAGATCTTGTAGGGTTCGTGGATGTTGTTCTGCACCTATCTTCTTCTTGTTTTGCTACTTTACACATCTATAAGTGAGTATCCTCATGCAACCAAGAAGGATCTGATTCTAATGAGTGCACGGATTCTGTTTCTACTTGTGTCTTATGGATGGTATTCCATTGTATTGGGGGTACATCTCTATGTGAATAGTCTTTAAGATTGACTTTGGTAGTCACTCCTAAATGTTGCAAGTACAAAAAATTAGTTCCCCAATCTTGTACAATTTGCAACTGACGCATGAATGGTCGTCCCAATATCATCTCATAAGCATGGTTTTTACTAAAATCACAAATGGCGAAAGTATGCTCAAATTCTACACCACAAGTGGTGAGAGATATGCCTTCTAGTAAGCCTAATGGTTTTTCTATGTGTCCGTCAGCCATTTGTAGCTTCATCCTGGTGGGTCTCAATGCTGGCTTACCCCAACGTTTCCATAAAGCGGTGGTAGCTATGGCTACTCCGGCTCCTGAATCTAAGATGGCTTTCGTGGTGTAGCCCTGATGGGTTATCGGAAGATAAGTGTTACCTTCCTCTCCTTCACTCACATCTCCAATCTTTTCTACGGGTATCTCTGGTGCCTTATTTTGTGATCCTATTTGTGAGGGAGTAGTAGCAAGCTCCGGGAATTGATTTGCTACATGTTTCCACAATTCTGGTTTTACCTTCAACAACTCCTCCAGAGTAAGGTTACACTGTACTTTGGTATTCTTGATCACTTCCGTGTTTCTAGGAATTACTGATTCTTCATTCCTCACTATTATCGTGGGTGCTCTCATACTAATAGACTTTGCTTCCCAAGGTCCTGTGAACTGAGGTAATTCTTGTAAAGAATTAGATTCAAATCTTGTGTGTTCACTCAGTTGTTCTTCCTCTACATCATCGTAAATAGAGGGAATGTCTTGGGGAAATTGTTCCTGCAAGTCGTCTATTTCTTGAATAGGAGGATGGGTTCCTTGTTCCTTTCTCCATTTCTCTTCTTGGATTTCTCTCAAAAATTCATGTGAGTACCTATGTATGGAAGACAAATTGTCTTGACTTTCTATGTTGGGTACTTGAGACAGGGATGGTGCGTTATTTTCCTGTGTCTCTGGGACAATAGGGTTCCTAGGCTGATCCTTTTTCTCTTTGCTGTCAATCAAATATTCTAGCCTCTCCATGAGTCCTTGAAAGTGTAATTCCGGTTTTGCCATGTTATTCCAATTGAGATATCTAGAGGCTTCAAACAAAGCTTGTGCTAGTTCTACCATCTTCATGCAAAGTTTAGTTCTCTCAATTTCTAGATCAGTTCGAGGGTAGTTTTTGCTCATTTCAGCTACCTGAGGTCCCTCTTTTAATCCAGCCTGATATGCACGAAACATCATGTCTAGATTTTCGGGTATGGGTTCTGCTAAAATTGATCCTGATTTTTGAGCTGGATTCTCTTGATTCAATTCCTGTGAAGTCAATTCTTGGATTTTGGCTCTAGATTCCTTCAAACTTCCTTCCAACTCACTTATCTTTTTACTCCACTTTCTCTTTATCCTTTCTCTAGAATCTTTCCAAGATTTTGTCTTTTTACTGCTGGATTCTGCAACTTCACTACTTCCAACTACTTTCTCCTGATTAAGCTGTTGGTTCTGTAAGAGCGTCTGGGCTCTTGTTATAGCTTGGATAGGCACGTATGTAGGGTTGGATCCATCTGCGTTGTTCACAATACCTATCACGTTGATCGGTGTCAGATTCGAAGCATTAACAGGGTTCTTAGGACAATCTTTGATTATGTGCTCTTTGCCACAATCGGCACAAAAGCCTTGGATGTTGTAGTACTGTGATTGTGGATGTGGACAATCCTTTATGAAGTGATCTCCTTGGCACCTAAAGCATGGTCCTCTAGGGCCCTGTGGTCTTTGTTGTCTCAATTGGGGCCGTGGATTTGGGTTTGTGTACATCACATTAGCATAGTCTGGCTCCCAACTAGGTTCCACTGGTGGACTATCATAATGATATGTCTCTACGTGTTTTGGTGACTCTGTGTAATATGCGGGTGGACTATCTACATGCGTAGAGTCAAAATTGTTTGAGTGTGGGTCACTCTCTGTGATCAAAGGTGAAGAAGGCACTAAGGCCCTACTTAGGTTCTCTTCTACAGCAGCGTATTTGACTGAGATGACATTCGCTGGTGGGGGTGGCTGCTGAGCTAAGACAGGTTGAGGTCTCTGTTGAGCCTGGTATGGGTAGTTCTGAGGAGGCCTATAGTAATAAGGCTGAGCATTGTATTGGCCTTGATACCTACCTAGCTGCGGGTATGCTTGCGGGTAGTTCTGTCTCACGGTTTGTTTGTTGTATGGGCAGTCCTGAGCCGTATGATTCGTGTATCTTCTCTCAATTGTACAATATTGGCCACTAGGGTTGGCTTGTGGTTGTGGTGCATTGGGACACACATTTGCCATATGGTCACTACCACAGGTGTAACAACGCTTGTTCATTAGCACCCTAGGTTTGCTAGAAACTCCTAGTTTCTGGGCTACTTTTTCTGCAAGGTCTTCTATTGAGCTAGACAATTTTGTGGATGCTAGAGATGAACAGTCTGAGTCCTTATAGACCTTTGAGAGTTCCAACTCGTCTCCTAAGTTGTCCTCAATGTCTATACAAATTCTTACACATTGCTCTAGCGTTCTGGGTTCTTTTAGGTACACGTAGGAGCGTAGTTTAGAGCTCAACAAGCCATCTAGAAACAATGACACTTGCTTGGCCTGTGAGGGTAGCTCTTGCATTGGACATCGTTCAACATATTGTCTAAACCTACGTCCTGCCAGTCTGACTGTTTCTTGAGGGGTCTGTTTGAAGCTATGAATCAACGAAGACGTGTCATGTCTAATCCCACTTTTAGAGAATTCAGTGATGAATGACTCTAAAAAGTGATGGATGTCTCTAAATCGCCTTTGTTGCAATGGTTGGAACCAAGTTAAAGCTGTCTTCTTTAACGTTAGTCCAAATGCATTATATTGCGTGAACATGTCTTCAACTTGTTCGGCTCTTAGCACTTGCTTGAATTCTGCGACGTGGTCATAGGGATCTCTTGTCCCATCAAAGTAATTCTTCATTGATTTTACTAACTGTGTTGGTCTCAATATTCTTGCGTGTTCACGTGGTCTAGGTAAAGGAAAATCATCTCTACCACCTAGTATTCCATGATCTCTTTGTCTATCTGCTCTATTAGTGTCCGTGGTTGTTCTATCTCTCCCTATGGGATGAGTGAAGCTTACTTCCGGTCTCTCTTTATTTCCCTCTCTTTGATTTCCATGGGCTAAGGATGTTCCTGCCCCTTGTTGACTTGTATTCATGTTTGTTCTAGATGGAGGGAATACCAATTCACCTCTCCATGTGTATGTGTTTTTAGCGCGGTCAGGCACCACAAAGACTCTTTCTGAAGTCTCATCCAGGTATACAACCTTTCCAAGTGTATCCGGGTCCTTGAACTCGTATATAGTGATGATACCTACCTCACTAAGTAGTTCGGTCTTGTATCTCCAAAAGGCTTCATCAGTTTCTTTATTTATAAACAACTCTATGCTTCTGTTGTCCTGAGGGATCCATTCTGGGATTAGTACTCGTGTCAGTACAGATTTCCCTCTAGGTGTTCTAGGCTCTTCTAATGGTTCTTTTCCTTGAGATTTTGCTTCCGTTTCTGGTTGAATCACACCAAACTCATTGGTATTGTTTGGCTGCGTACTTAATATGTACATCGTTCCTTCCTTGTCTATGTATGCGTCTCTCGAATTTCACCACTGGACGTTCCAATCCAATGGGTTGATCGGGGTTGTGCATTTGCACCACTTGCCTTCGCAAACCATCCTCATAGATGCAAGCACCTAATTGGTTGGTTCGGAGAAACTCTAGTTGAGTCCTATAGGGTCCTTCTGGTTTTTCTAAATAGGCTACATTCGACCCTCCTTCTGGTCTATCTGTGCTAATTGCCATTTCTGATTCGCTAGTATCTGAGCTCTCGTAGGGATAACTAGTGTTCCAATTGTTGAGCCCACGATCGAGCAGTAGTTCTTACACTTGCCTCTGATGATCTAAGGCTTCGCCGGTCTGACTTACCTATATGTTTGCCCGATCTAAGGTTCATTAATTTTCTTCCTTGCACACTCAATACTCGCTCAGATCGTCAATGATTCTTTGTTATTACTGTCTTGATTCTTTTTAGATTTCTTTAGATTCTTGTCTTAATGTATGCGTCAGGAATTCGACTTTCTGTTATAATTTTGAGTTCTCGTTCCGTCAGACTTAGGTTCTTTCCTTTAGGTTTTCGAGTCACACACCTTTACTTGTAGTCTTAGACTTGATAAATTTAATTCTCTTGAACTTGAGGCGTTCCTATCGTCGTTAATCCACAACACTACCGTTTAGCCTAAGCTAAGAATTGACTGAGGGGGTTGAGTAATCTTCCAACCTCGAGTCAGCTTTTCTGGTTGCTCTGATGCCCAAGAAGCCGCGCTTCCCAAGCTTTATGCCCTTCACTGCCTTGCCTTGGTTGCCTTCGATTGCCCTTGCTAGACCTGGACAAATCCAATATTAGACCAATTCATAGTTGGATGATCAAGCACTTAAGTATATACACCTTTTAAGTCCCTTCCCTTTTGCCCAACTTTTCAAGGTTTGCCCCCTGGCTTTCTAGTCCCAAACTAGGTCAACCTCAAAATAGCTTGTCTAAAAATAGACGTATCCTTTAAGAAAAAAACAATTGAGGTCACGTAGTACTCGTAGAGAGCTTTCTAACGAGCTATTAAGCTCAAAAAACGGACTTCGGATGAAAAAGTTATGACCGTTCAGGCCCTGGGGGGTAAAAACTAACAAACAGGTTTTTCTCCAAATATGAGCTAAGGGGTCTCCTATGAGTCTAATCACCCAAAAATTTCCCAAAAATAGCCCCAAAATTGGCCAAAAAATGAAACCCTAAAATTTGCGATGGGGGTGCACAATCGCGATGGTCTGAGATGATCGCGATGGTCTGGGACCGTCGCGATGGCGTGAGGGTGAACCGTCGCGATGGCGTGAAATTGCACAATCGTGATGGCGTGAAAGTGCACAATCGCGATGGTCTGAAAGTGCACCGTCGCGATGGCGTGAACCTGGACAATCGCGATGGCGTGAACCTGGACAATCGCGATGGCGTGAAAGTGCACCGTCGCAATGGCGTCAGTCAACGGTCAACGTGCACAATTGCGATGGTCTAAAATGAACCGTTGCGATGGTCTGAGCGCGATGGCGTGAGCCAATCGCGATGGTCTGGGCGCGATGGCGTGAGCCAATCGCGATGGTCTGAATTTTTGAAGTGTCGCGATGGTGTGAGGGTGTCGTCGCGATGGTCTGAAGTGCACCGCCGCGATGGTCTAGATTGCCACGTGGCACCGTCGTCGCGATGGCGTGACACAATCGCGATGGTCAGAGACCGTCGCGATGGTCCACCCAAGCCGTCGCGATGGCGTGAGCCAATCGCGATGGTGTGACACAATCGCGATGGTCAGAGACCGTCGCGATGGTCCACCAAAATGCAAATTTTGTGAATGCAGCTATGGATTCCTGTAGGCGCAGGTGTGCTCTTCACGCTGGTGTGGTCGCCTTCTCCAAAATCCGAACTTTGCAGACCATCGCGATGGTCTGACACAGTCGGAAATTTCTGATAGAAACTGAAGTTTTTACCTTTTCCAAGCTTTCCTGATGCACTGGAGCTCTGTACCTGCAAGAAAACTCAAGAAAACCAAAGTACACACAAGCACAAAAGCTCTCTCTCACTCTCTCGCATGCACAAATGAGGGGAAATGAGGAGAATGGGTGGATATGGTGAATTTTTTGATTTTTTTTGGAGATGAAGATGATGATGCGGTGATGAAGATGGAGTGTGGGGGAGGTGAAAAACACTAACAACTAAGTAAAAACAACAACAAAAACTGAAATTTTTACCTTCCAACGCCACTTCTTGCTATACTCTTACCATCACACATTCGTCCTAAACTCGATCCCCGGCAACGGCGCCAAATTTGGTGTTGCTCTAGCACAATGGTGAGAACCACGTTAAGAAGCTTCACCTCCTTAATGTCAATCCGCGGAAGAGATAGGAGTGATATGAAGATCGTGAATGTGAGATGAAGTGAGAGTGAAGGTGAGAAGCATAGAAATGCACACACACTACGAAGAGACAAGCAAGACACAATGGAAGGTGAGAAATTAGCTCTATTACTCACGAACACTCTTACAAGCTCAAAATAGCTCTAAGCTCACACTAGCTCACACTAACCAACCTCAAAAATGAGCTCTCTAGCTCTTTTTATAGTTTCTAGACTAGTTTTGACCGGTTTCACATCTAGTGACCGGCATAGTTAAAAATTAGGTCCTAGATGCTATTTGGAAGGGTAAACGATGTCTAAAAATAACGAAATTTGGTACGCGCATTCTACCTAAGCTCCTCAAGCTCGAGGACTCCTCGGCTTGCACAAAATGGAGCTATGGATTACAAAATGGGGTTTTCTATGTTACATATGTTACAATAGTGATAAAAATCATTGTTGGAGGTTTTTGGAAAGTATTTGAAAACATAATTATTTGAAAAATGATTCGACTGGCTCCCTGCTCTATCGTTACATGCTTCCGTGTCGTCTGTGCCTCTGGCTGCTTCCAACATACATATACACATGCATATACACATATACATGTTTTAGGTCTAAGTCTTTAAGATTAGGGTTTTAGGTTTTTTTAGGTCTTTAGGTTTTAGTATGAATAAGAAAAATAAAATAAAAAAATTAGAATATATAATTAAATCTATATATATATTAGGTTTAAGTCTTTAGGATTATGGTGTTTAAGTTTAATAAGCAAAATCAAATGTTCTAAAATGTCCATATTGTATCAAATGGCTAGTTTGGATCCGGAGGAGAGAATGGCATGTCCTTGCACTCAGTGCAAGTATCAAATTTATCGAAAACGACGGATTTGTACTTCACATGTTAGAGAGTATGGATCCTTTGATAAAAGTCAACTACAAAACCTATGCTACCATTCACATGGTTCCCCAAACACCGGTAACCTCTCGTGGACAAAAGAGAGCAAAAAAGGAGTTAAAAGTACAAGGTACTAATAGCATTACATAGAATGAACACATGGAAGAAATGCTCAAAGCATTTTATGAGATGGATGAAGATCATGATGGTGGAGAAGATGTCATGAGTTTCATGGACACAACAGAATTTCCACGATCGAAAGCCGATGAAGAATACGAAAACATGCGAAGATTAGCTTGTTTACCATTGTACAATGGACCAAAGATATATGTACTACGTGCGTCACTCGCAATGCTCAATCTGCAATCCATTTATGGATGGTTAGATAGTAGTGTCTCTGAATTGTTCATGTAATGGATTTGAAATAAACTTTCATTGTTGTATCAAAATAACTTTATCTACTAATATCATTCTAATTGCTTATTGTAGGGTTCTTAAAGATCAATTTTTGCCAGAGGGCAATGACATGCCTCCAACAAGTGGAGATGCAAAAAAACTTTTACAATCCATGTTGACATATTTAGCTAGTGATGTGTGTGAACACTCTCGGATCATCGGGGCACTTTTTTCCCTCTTTAGGAGGTTTTTTTCCCCCCGCTTGTATATACGCTTATTGCCCTAATGGGCTACTTATCTTTGTACATTCTCTAGTAATACATTCAGTATTGTGTGTTGTGCTCCAAGCTTCTTCTTCTTCCCGCAGACGTCTAACTCCAACAATTGGTATTAGAGTAGGTCGTTGTTTCATCTAGGGTGTCATCTACACCTCTTTGGTTGCAGTCTCAGAATCGCACAAATTTTACTGAGCATACTCAGCACATTTTCAAGATCAAAACAACTTCGCTTTGTCGTGCAATGCTTGTGCAGGCTATTTCATCTTTTTGTGCCAAATGTATATACCAGTTTCAGTTCGCTAGTATAAGCATCTCAAAGTTTGCTATAGGTTTAGTAGAACTTGTCTGGGCAATTCCGTTCAGCTTTTTGAGATACATTCAATTTTCTGCATCAAGTTATTTTAGTCAACGGCCATGGCTGAAAGTAGTGATGTATTTTGTATGTTGTTGTTGAGGATAAGTTGGATGGTACCAACTACCCGTTGTGGGCTTATATGATGCGACATGTATTGGTTGCAAAAGGACTGTGGAACATTGTGCAGGGTGTTGAGAAACATCCTATCACACCTGCAACTGTTACAACTGTAGGTACTGAAGCTGATGCAGAAGGTGTCGAAGATGATGATATTCTGCATATTCCTGTTTGTGTTGCAGTTTCTATTGCACCTACTGTAGAGCAAATTTCTTGGGATGGCAGAGATGCCCAGGCACATGCATTGCTAGTTTTCTTTATCAAACGTGTTATTATTCCTCACATTTGCTATTGCAGAACAACTAAGGATGCTTGGGATACACTTACCACATTGTAACAAGCTAGGAATAAGGCTCGTGTTGCTTATCTCCGAAAACAATTGGAGAGTGAGCACATGAATGAAGGTTATTCTATGGATAGTTTTCTAACAGAGATCAAAGACTTGAAGGAACAATTGATTTCTACTGATGAGGTTATACCAGATAGCTCACTTGTGTAGACCATTCTAAATGGTCTTCCTAATTCATATCAGTGTTTTGCTTCTACTCTTCGATTGATGATGAAAGGCAATCCAAATGCTTTGTCATTTGAGGAGTTAGTCTCTATTTTGTTGCAGGAAGATCAGTCCAGGCAAAACAGGTCCATTATGCATGTTGTAGATCAAGCTTTCCTGGCTAGTCAGAAGGGCAAAGGAAAATGGATCTCTTCAATTAGTAAGCAAAAATATGCTAATTCTGCACAATCGAAGAGGGAAGACAAAGATGAAAAGAAATCAGAAAAGCAGAAATTGTTTTGCAACTACTGTAAAGGAAATGATCATATCATAAAGAGCTGTCTAAAACTAGCTACTAAAGAGGCAAAGAAGAAAGAGGTTGGAATGGTTGTTGTAGAAGCCTCTCCACCAAAAACAGAGTCTGCTAATCTTGTGCAGGAAGAAGAATGGGCGTTTACTACTATTTGTAGTTTTGACCCATCTTCTCATGAGCAGTGCATGTTTGCAATAAACTCAGATGTTTGGTACTTTGATAGTGGGGCGAACAAACATATTACCTCGCAATGTAGTTTCTTCTCTTCACTTGAGCTTGCCCTTACAGGGAATACTGTTACATGCACCAACAACTCCTCTTATCCTGTTATGGGAGTTGGTAAGATCATTTTGACTACTGCTGATGCTAGTTCTTTCACCTTGTCAGATGCTTTGTTTGTGCCAGGGATCAAGAAAAAATTGTTCTCAATTTCTGCATTAGCCAAGATTGGCTTGGTTGTGAAATTTGTTGATGATAGATGTACAGTTCATGATCTATCAAATGGCGATGTGATTATTGCTTCTGGCATTTTATGTCATGGGCTGTATAAGCTCATAGACTATGAAATGTAAATGATTTGGCATGTGCAGTACATGATTCTCAGGCTATGTCAGATGCAAATCTTTGGCATGCACACTTTGGTCATCTGAATTTTGCTAGTTTGCTACGCCTGCAGAAATCAGAAACGGTGTCCTCTTTGCCCAAACTTGAGGCACACGGAAAACATGTTTGTGAAGATTGTATTCTGGGAAAAATGCAGCATTCCTCCTTTCCAAAAGATGGTTCAGTTCAGGCTACTCAAAAATTGCAGCCTGTACATAGTGATGTCTGTGGTCCTATGTAGACACCTTCTTTTGGAAATTATCTTTACTTCGTGACGTTCATCGATGATTTTTCTAGGTATGCATGGGTATATCCATTAAAGGCAAAGTCCGAAGTGTTTATGTGCTTCAAACAATTTTTGGTTTTGGATAAAAGTATGTTAGCATGTAAAATGGGCACCCTCCGTTCTGATCGAGGGGGGAAATATTGTCTTCTGATTTTAATGCATTTCTGGCTGAACGTGGGATAAAACACCAATGTACAGTGTCGTATACACCTCAACAGAATGGAGTTTCTGAATGGAAGAACATATTACTCATGGAGATGGCAAGGTGTATGGTCAAGAGTCAGGCTTTACCATATAGTTTCTAGCTTGAGGCTATCATGTGTGCAACATATGTACTTAACAGGTGTCCCACTAAAGCACTCCAGTCTATCACTCCATATGAGGCTTGGCATGATCGCAAGCCATCTGTTGCTCATCTGCGTGTTTTTGGTTGTCTGGCATATGCATTAGTGCCTGAACAACATCGCATAAAATTGGATGATAAAGCAATAAAATGTATTTTTGTTGGGTACAGTTCTGAAAGTAAAGGCTATCGTTTGTATCATCTACAGACTAAACACATTCTAGTTAGCTGTGATGTTGTTTTTGTGGAAGATGCTATTCAGCCATTGCTTTCATGTACTAACGAGACATTTGTTAGCTCCAAAGACATGTATGATACTTCGTTGCCTCTTTTTACAGGTGGACAGTCTAGTGCTTGTCCTAATAAAGCAACTTCTCAGCCTTTGCAGGTTTCATATCATGATGCAGATCATCCCATTTCTTACGCAAATTTACATGATGCACTTGTTGATGAGAGAACTGATATTGAGGAGGCAAAAACTATGCCAAAATGGCTGGTGCAGACTTTGCATGACAACAAATTAGATGCACCTCTATCATATCGTTCTCGTTCAGGCTCTCATAGTGTGTCTTTTGCATCAGACTGCTATGTTATGGCTGCATCTAATCTCTGTGATGAGAATGAGCCCGTTTCATTTGATGAAGCACAAAATTAAAAAATTGGATGGCTACTATACAATCTGAATATGATGCTATAATGAAGAATGGTACTTGGGCTTTATGTGACTTGCCTCTTGGCAAGAAGGCCATTGGTACTAAGTGGTTATACAAGCTAAAGCGTAAGCCTGATGGTAGAGTTGACAGGTATAAGGCTAGGCTTGTTGCAAATGGTTATGCACAGGAAAAAGGCATTGATTTTGATGAAACTTTTGCTCCTACTTGCCGTATGACTATTGTTCGTAGCATATATGCACTTGCAGCTCATCATGGTTGGAATGTACATCAATTGGACATTCAATCTGCATTTGTGAATGGTGAATTGCATGAAGAAGTGTATGTTTTTCAGCCCCATGGCTTTGAAGTTTGTGCAAAAAGGGCACAAAAACCAAGTGTGCATGTTAAAGAAGGCATTATATGGTTTAAAGCAGGCACCACGTGCTTGATATGAAAAGATACATGGCTATCTGATTGCACATAGTTTTGAGGAGAGTCCAACTGAAAGCACCGTATATGTTAAGCATGCTAATGATGTACTTCTCATCATTGTGGTTTATGTTGATGACATGTTTCTCACTGGTCCTCATGAGAGGCATATTGCTGATTTTAAGGCTGATTTACATGCCTCATTTGAGATGTCTGATTTGGGGCATTTGCATCACTATTTGGGCATTTAGTTTATGCACGTTGATGGTGGAATGGCTTTGTGTCAAACGAAATATATTGACACATTATTACAATGTTTTGGCCTTGAAGATTGCAAACGTATTGCCACTTCTATGGAAACAGGTTTATGACAAAGTCTTCATGATGCTAGAGATGCATTTGATGCTATTCTCTATCCGCAGGCTGTTGGATGCTTGATTTACTTATGCATTACTTGGCCAAATATTCAGTTTGTTGTCTCACAGATGAGTAGGTTTATGCATTGCCCAGGAGTCAAGCATTGACAGGTGCTTAAGCATATCTTTCGCTACTTGAGTGGTACCGACTACTTGGTTTGTTTTATCCTAAGGGGGGATCACTACCGCCAGATTTGCATGCTTTTTCTGATTCTGATTGGGCTAGTTGCTATGACTCTTGTGTGTCCACTAGTGGTTTTTGCTTCATGCTTGGTAGCTCATGCATATCTTGGTTGAGCAAGAAACAGCCTACTGTGGCCACTTCCAGTTGTGAGGCTGAGTATAGGGAAGCTTTCACAATGATTGTTGAGTGTGCGTGGGTCAGATGCCTTATGGCTGATTTGGGTGTTGGTGAGTCTTCTGCCACCACCATCTTCAATGACAATCAGATCACATTGGCAATTGTGAGGAACCCTGTGTTCCATGCTCGCACTAAGCACATTGAGGTGCATTATCATTATGTTAGGGAGAGGTTCTTTGCTGGGGAGATCAGCTTGGCATATGTGCCCTCGCACGAGAACATTGGAGACCTTTTCAAGAAGGCTCTGCCTAGGGAGAAGTTTGAAGCTTTTCACAAAGCTTTGGGCTTACTTCCTTTTGTGGAGTGATTTCCACATAGCTTCGCACTTCCTTATACATGAGTGCCAGCTACTTGTTCACCACATCACTCCCAAGGGGGATTTGTTGATATATTTAGGTAGTGATGTGTGTGAACACTCTAGGACCATCAAGGCACTTTTTTCCCTCTTTAGGAGGTTTTTTCCTCTGGCTTGTATATACGCCTATTGCCCTAATGGGCTACTTACCTTTTTACATTCTCTAGTAATACATTCAGTATTGTGTGTTGTGCTCCAAGCTTCTTCTTCTTCCTTGTGTTGTTCGCGTGCTTCTGCAGACGTCTAACTCCAACTATCCATTGGAATGGACTACACTAAGATTCATGCTTCTCTGAATGATTGCACCCTCTTTTTGAACCAGTATGAGCATATCCACATATGTCCAAAGTGTGGAGCAAATAGATTTAGAGAACCGCAAGGTAAAGGGATGCAAAGAAAAATGGATGAACCTTTTAGAGAGAAAGCAATGAAGTTTTGCATCGTTAACTTTGAACCTATGCAGAAGTGGTTAGAAAAGTATGAGCTTGCCAAGGAGACAAACGCAAAGGAAAGAGCTCAGTTTTGAAAGAATCGTTCCACTCGATTTTTCTCCCTTCTAGAAATTCTTCGAGCCCTTCCAACCTTTCCAACGAGCAGATGCTTAGATACAACGGTTTCACAAGCAAAGGCAGTGGGTGAAGATATCTCTAAAGAAGAAGAAGAACTCGCAAAGGGATGTGATTGGGAGTATTCTAAATACAGTGCACTATGGTCTTTCAGATCACACGAATGGATAAAAATTGTTGATATATTTAGGTAGTGATGTGTGTGAACACTCTAGGACCGCCGGGGCACTTTTTTCCCTCTTTAGGAGGTTTTTTTCCCCCGGCTTGTATATACGCCTATTGCCCTAATGGGCTACTTATCTTTGTACATTCTCTAGTAATACATTCAGTCTTGTGTGTTGTGCTCCAAGCTTCTTCTTCTTCCTTGTGCTGTTCGCGTGCTTCCGCAGACGTCTAACTCCAACAATTGGTATCAGAGCAGGTCGTTGCTTCTTCTAGGGCGCCGTCGACACTCCTCCGTTTGCAGTCTCAGATTCGCACAAAATTTGGTGAGCATACTCAGGGTGTTTCCGAGATCAAAACAGCTTTGCCTTGTGGTGCCGAAATCGCGATCTGAGCTCGTTTCGGCCTCCGAACGCACTATCGCAGTGCTTGTGCAGGCTATTTCGTCCTTTTGTGCCAAAGGTATATACCAGTTTCTGTTCGCCAGTTTAAGCATCTCGAAGTCTGCTACAGGTCTAGCAGAACTCGTGTGGGCAGTTCTGTTCAACTTTTTGAGATACAGTCAATTTTCTACATCAAGGTATTTTAGTCACCGGCCATGGCTGAAAGCAGTGATGTATTCCGTATGTTGGCTGTTGAGGATAAGTTGGATGGTACCAACTACCCATTATGGGCTTATATGATGCAACATGTACTGGTTGCAAAAGGATTGTGGAACATTGTGCAGGGTGTTGAAAGACGTCCTGTTACACCTGTAACGACAGGTACTGCAAATACAGGTGTTGGAGCTGATGAAGATGGTGTCGAAGATGATATTCCGCAGATTCCTGTTCGTGCTGCTGTTTCTGTTGCACCTACTGCAGAGCAGATTCGTTGGGATGGCAGAGATGCCCAGGCACATGCATTGATAGCTTTGTCTGTCAAACGTGCCATTATTCCTCACATTCACTCTTGCAGAACAGCAAAGGATGCTTGGGATACACTTACCACTTTGTACCAGGCTAGGAATGAGGCTCGTGTTGCTTACCTCCGAAAACAGTTGGAGAGTGAGCACATGAATGAAGGTGATTCGATGGACAGTTTTCTTACAAAGATCAAAGACCTGAAGGAACAATTGATTTCTGCTGATGAGGTTATACCAGATAGCTCACTTGTGCAGACCGTTCTGAATGGCCTTCCTGATTCATATCAGAGTTTTGCCTCTACTCTTCGATTGACGATGAAAGGCAATCCGAATGCCTTGTCATTTGAGGAATTAGTCTCTGTTCTGTTGCAGGAAGATCAGTCCAGGCAGAACAGGTCCATTATGCGTGTTGCAGATCAAGCTTTCCTGGCTAGTCAGAAGGGCAAAGGAAAATGGAGCTCTTCTACTAGTAAGCAGAAATCTGCAAATGCTGCACAATCGAAGAACCAGGATAAAGATGAGAAGAAATCAGAAAAGCAGAAATTGTTCTGCAAGTACTGTAAAGGAAATGATCATATTATAAAGAACTGTCCAAAACTGGCTGCTAAAGAGGCAAAGAAGAAAGAGGCTGGAATGGTTGTTGCAGAGGCCTCTACACCAAAAACAGAGTCTGCAAATCTTGTGCAGGAAGAAGAATGGGCGTTTACTACTGTCTGCAGTTTTGACCCATCTTCTCATGATCAGTGCATGTCTGCAGTAGACTCAGATGTTTGGTACTTTGACAGTGGGGCGACCAAACATATTACCTCGCAGCGCAGTTTCTTCTCTTCACTCGAGCCTGCCCCTACAGGGAATACTGTCACATGCGCCAATAACTCCTCTTATCCTGTTATGGGAGTTGGTAAGATCATTCTGACTACTGCTGATGGTAGTTCTTTCACTTTGTCAGATGCTTTATTTGTGCCAGGGATCAAAAAGAACCTATTATCAGTTTCTGCATTAGCCAAGATTGGCTTGGTTGTGAAATTCGTTGATGACAGGTGTACAGTCCATGATCTCTCAAATGGCGATGTGATTATTGCTTCTGGCATTTTATGTCGTGGGCTGTATAAGCTCATAGACTATGAAAGATCTGTGAATGATTCGGCATGTGCAGTTCATGATTCTCAGGCTATGTCAGATGCAAAGCTTTGGCATGCACGCTTTGGTCATCTGAATTTTGCTAGCTTGTTACGCCTGCAGAAATCTGAAATGGTGTCCTCTTTGCCCAAACTTGAGGCACCTGGAAAACATGTTTGTGAAGGCTGTATTTTGGGCAAAATGCAGCGTTCTTCCTTTCCAAAAGATGGTTCAGTTCGGGCTATGCAGAAATTGCAGCTTGTACATAGTGATGTCTGTGGTCCTATGCAGACACCCTCTTTTGGAAATTACCTTTACTTCGTGACTTTCATTGATGATTTTTCCAGGCATGCATGGGTATATCCACTCAAAGCAAAGTCCGAAGTGTTCATGTGCTTCAAACAGTTTTTGGTTTTGGCTGAAAATCTGTCAGCATGTAAAATGGGCACCCTCCGTTCTGATCGAGGGGGGGAATATATGTCTTCAGATTTTAATGCATTTCTGGCTGAACGTGGGATAAAACACCAGTGTACAGTGCCGTATACACCTCAACAGAATGGAGTTGCTGAACGAAAGAACAGGTCACTCATGGAGATGGCGAGGTGCATGGTCAAAAGTCAGGCTTTACCACATAGTTTCTGGCTTGAGGCTGTCATGTGTGCAGCATATGTACTGAACAGGTGTCCCACCAAAGCGTTGCAGTCTATCACTCCATATGAGGCTTGGCATGACCGCAAGCCATCTGTTGCTCATCTGCGTGTTTTTGGTTGTTTGGCATATGCATTAGTGCCTGAACAACATCGCAGAAAATTGGATGATAAGGCAGTAAAATGTATTTTTGTTGGGTACAGTTCTGAAAGTAAAGGCTATCGTCTGTATCATCCACAGACTAAACGCATTCTGGTTAGCCGTGATGTTGTCTTTGTGGAAGATGCTATTCAGCCATTGCTTTCATGTACTAAGGAGACATCTATTAGCTCCAAAGACATGTATGATACTTTGATGCCTCTTTTTACAGGTGGACAGGCTAGCGCTGGTCCCAATGAGGCAACTTCTCAGCCTTTGCAGGTTTCATATGATGATGCAGATCATTCCATTTCTGATGCAGATTTACATGATGCACTTGTTGATGAGAGAGCTGATATTGAACAGGCAAAAACTATGCCAAAATGGCTGGTGCAGACTTTGCGTGACAGCAAATTAGATGCACCTTTGTCATATTGTACTCGTTCAGGCTCTCATAGTACCTCCTTTGCATCAGATTGCTATGCTATGGCTGCATCTAGTCTCTGTGATGAGAATGAGCCTGTTTCTTTTGATGAAGCACAAAATTCAGAAAATTGGAAGGCTGCTATGCAATCTGAATATGATGCTATAATGAAGAATGGTACATGGTCTTTATGTGACTTGCCTCCTGGCAAGAAGGCCATTGGCACTAAGTGGGTATACAAGCTGAAGCGTAAACCTGATGGTACAGTTGACAGGTATAAGGCTAGGCTTGTTGCAAAGGGTTATGCACAGGAAAGAGGCATTGATTTTGATGAGACCTTTGCACCTACATGCCGTATGACTACTGTTCGGAGCATTTGTGCACTTGCAGCCCATCATGGTTGGAATGTACATCAGTTGGACATTAAAACAGCATTTCTGAATGGTGACTTGCATGAAGAAGTGTATGTTTTTCAGCCCCGTGGCTTTGTGCAGAAAGGGCATGAAAACCAGGTGTGCAGGTTAAAGAAGGCGTTATATGGTTTAAAGCAAGCACCACGTGCTTGGTATGAGAAAATACATGCCTATCTGATTGCACATGGTTTTGAGAACAGTCCAACTGAAAGCACCTTATATGTTAAGCGTGCTAATGATGTGCTTCTGATCATTGTTGTCTATGTAGACGACATGCTGCTCACTGGTCCTCTTGAGAAGCATATTGCTGATTTCAAGGCTGATTTGCATGCCTCATTTGAGATGTCTGATTTGGGGCATTTGCATCACTATTTGGGCATTCAGTTTATGCAAGTTGATGGTGGAATGGCTTTGTGTCAAACGAAATATATTGACACATTATTGCAGCGTTTTGGCCTTGAAGACTGTAAGCCTATTGCCACTCCTATGGAGACAGGTTTACGATTGAGTCTTCATGATGCTGGAGATGCATTTGATGCTGTTCTCTATCAGCAGGCTGTTGGATGCTTGATTTACTTGTGCATTACTCGGCCAGATATTCAGTTTGCTGTCTCACAGATGAGCAGGTTTATGCATTGCCCAGGAGTCACGCATTGGAAAGCGGTTAAGCGCATCTTTCGCTACTTGAGTGGTACTCGGCTACTTGGGTTGTTTTATCCCAAGGGGGGATCACTACCGCCAGATTTGCATGCTTTTTCTGACTCAGATTGGGCTGGTTGCTATGACACTCGTGTGTCCACCAGTGGTTTTTGCTTCATGCTTGGTAGCTCATGTATATCTTGGTTGAGCAAGAAGCAGCCTACTGTGGCCACTTCCAGTTGTGAGGCTGAGTATAGGGCAGCTTTCACAGCGACTGTTGAGTGTGTGTGGCTCAGACGCCTTATGGCTGATTTGGGTGTTGGCCAGTCTTCTGCCACCACCATCTTCACTGACAGTCAGAGCGCATTGGCAGTTGCGAGGAACCCTGTGTTCCATGCTCGCACTAAGCACATTGAGGTGCATTATCACTATGTCAGGGAGAGGTTCTCTGCTGGGGAGATCAGCTTGGCATATGTGCCCACGCAGGAGAACATTGCAGACCTTTTCACGAAGGCTCTGCCTAGGGAGAAGTTTGAAGCTTTCCGCAAAGCTTTGGGCTTACTTCCTTTTGTGGAGTGATTTCCACATAGCTCGGCACTTCCTTATACATGAGTGCCAGCTCCTTGTTCACCGCATCACTCCCAGGGGGGATTTGTTGATATATTTAGGTAGTGATGTGTGTGAACACTCTAGGACCGCCGGGGCACTTTTTTCCCTCTTTAGGAGGTTTTTTTCCCCCGGCTTGTATATACGCCTATTGCCCTAATGGGCTACTTATCTTTGTACATTCTCTAGTAATACATTCAGTGTTGTGTGTTGTGCTCCAAGCTTCTTCTTCTTCCTTGTGCTGTTCGCGTGCTTCCGCAGACGTCTAACTCCAACAAAAATAGGTCTATTTTTATAGTGGGGTGATGGTGAAATTTTTGCAAAAAAGTAGAGTGAGTGCAAAAGGCAATAATGCTCAAGAAGGCCAGCTAAATTATTGTGGAGTGATTCAAGATATCTTGAGGCTATCCTTTAGGAATTTTGATTACTTTGTTTTTTATGTGAAATTTTCATATTATGGATGCACACTCTTGAGTGATGTGGCAAAGATGCCACATGGCATCACCTAAGCACTTACCATTTGGAAGAAGAGAGAAGAGGAAGTCTCATATAGGAGAGACTATTATCTTATTAGAGATATACAAGAGAATAGCATCTCTTATGAGAAAGATAGAAGTCATCTCGGCGATTGGGAGGCGAACAGTAATCATCTCTGTGTGGATTCGGAGTGATACACAACCTTAGTCGACGCTCGATGATAGCTAAAGATCAGTTTCGTCGGTAGATTGCCAGTCCGAAGATGCAAAATATGGTATCAGAGCTTATCGCGATCGATTTTGGGCAAACTTGAGCAGTGACGGAGGTGGGTTTGATCTCTCGCCACCCGTTTAGGGGGTTGATCAAATACCCATGGCAGCAACCACGACTTTTTTGTTCGTTTCAAACCATTGCAATATAATATATCAATGTCTGTAGTAGACAAAAGGACGTCCGTCTGATAACGCTCGGAGATTCTATTGAGCTCACAGAAGGATGACTGCCTGATAATGCTCAAAGACTCTATTGAGCTCTCTCAAGTATCTTAGAGAGAGAGGGTCTTATTCTCTTCTTTGTCTTTGGTTTTGGAGCCACACAAAGTTGAAAGGACATGAGTTATAAGGCAACTTCCAATGAAGATCGAGAAGAGACAAAAAGAGATACAGATGGGATGCACCTGCCACATATGAAGAGTTCGTGAAGGAAGAGAATTCCTCCCATGAACTTTCAGGTATTGTGGTTCCAAAGAGAAAGACAATGGAGCTTCGTGTTAATCACAGGTATGAGCTTTCTTGTTATTTTTAGAAATTAAGAGACAAGGGCGTCTCTCTCGGAAGGCAAAAGAAGGAGGGAAATCTTGCATATGGAGAGAATGAGATATATACTCTCATCTTGAATCGAGGATTCCCTCAAACTTCAAGAAAGAGTAAGCTTTTGGTATCTAGGAAGTAGCCCTGTTTGTGATTTTCACAGGAGTTATTTTTTACTAGTAACCATTTTGGGGAAGGGAAATGAAGCGCGATTTTTCTTAGTTTGGTAGGAAAAATCATGCACACCTATAGTCTAGTGTATTTACTTCCATATACAATCAAGAAATCCAAAATATACCTTAGTATTATGGGAGTTTGAAGCTCCACAAAACCCCCTTCCATCATAGTTTGAGAAAAAAATTCAGCACCTGAATCTAAGAAATTCCCATTTTGGAAGAGGGAAAAAGAGGTGCGAAGGCTATGGATGGATGGCAAAAAGTATATATACTGAGAGTATGGTGTATGGACTTCATAGAGGAATCATTAGATTCATTAAAATGATAAGCTAAGGAGGAATTTTAGTTCCTCAAAAACCCCTTCCCGTACTTTTTGGAAAAAAATTAGATGTTAATTTTTGCCAAACTCCACTTCTAGGAGTAAGAATAAAGATCATTTAAGAGGCTTCCCATGGATTATTGTATAAAATCCAAGAGAAATCCATATTTAGAGTGGATTAGAAGCTTGTTAAAAGCTCCCATTTAAGTTTTACATGAAAGTAAAAATCTTGATTTAGGCCTCTTTTGGGGAGCGAATTAGCATGCACGAAGGGAGGATTTGGAAAGGTGAAAAAGGGCCCAAGCATCTTCATATAGCACTCTCTGAGGTTATGGAGAGAATTTTAGCATTTGCTTGATAGAAGAATGCTTTGGGGCACCCCAAAAATCACATTTTCACAGTTTTTCCAGCCCCTCCAGCAGTCCACTAGTTTGGCATGTCCCACTTGGAATGGCCATATCGTGGGCTAGAAAACTCCAAATTGGACTTGCTATGGCTCGTTTCGAAGAGCACAAGGTCTATTTTCAGTTATGAAAATAAATTTTGGAAAATAAGTATTTTTTCAGGTCTGTACAGCCCTGCAAAGTCTGAACAGTTTTTGGTGACTACATTCCGGGAGCCATATTTTACAAACCAGGAAGGCGATTTGAGTAATTTCACTTTGAGCTCTTTGCACATGTTATATATTTGAGTTTATCAACATTTGCAGGTTATAAAGTGGTTTTTGCAGGTCTAAAGAAGGATCACAAATGCATTTTTTGACTAAAATTACATTATTTTGGTAATTACCTGACCATGCTTTATGTTTTGGGAAGTGATCTGATGTTTTCGGACACTTCAAAGTTTATGTTAGGACCTAAGGAGGAAGGTGCAGAGGTCTTGGAGCTCATCAAAAGAACTGGATGCATGCAACTCCAATATCAAATCATTCAGGGACGTATGCTTAATGCTTTCAGGCATCTTATTTTATGTTATGGCATGTTTGGTATCTACATGCATAGATTGGATTGCATACATCAAATGTTGATCATTGTTTAAATTCTAAAAGTATGGATCAATAGGAGAGAAGTACACTTTTGATTGTTTGCAGGAAAAAGGATTGCAGAAAGTAAATGGTTAGGCAACACAGAGAATTGTTGCCAACATTTGTTTTTATGTTTTGCAGGTTATGGAGTCCACATATGAGTTTATGGCGTGCATGCCATGGGCCTCTCAAGCTCTATGTAATTGGGTGGCCTATGTGCCAATGAGCTTATGGTTAATTTTTTTAGGATTCCATTTCTTGGGGAAATGCCGTCGAAAATTTTCCCTCCTCATGGCGTTATATACGCACTTACCTTTAGGTAAGAATATTATGGCATGGTAACATGCCCTTTCTGCAAACTTTAATAAGGTGTAGGCATGCTTCTAAGCATGTATTTGATGGACTTAGTACCATCATAGTAGTATTGATAAAGCAACTTCAATAGCAAATAGGATCCCTATTCATAATCCTTTTGGATTTAGACTATAGGATTACTAACGGAAGGAGCTACACCTTCACCATTAGTAGTGTGCGCAAGCAATCCTATAGCTTATAGGAAGTTGCATAGAGGCACGGGAGATACAGTTTGATAATCTCCAAGTTAGTGAAGATTTACTTATCTTCACAAGAGTCTCACAGTATGATTTGGAGACTATGGGGTATTATTGAGAATACCCAATAAGTGATTGGTTTCACTCATGCACATCATTTGACCAAGTAGTGAAGCATTTCTGCTACACTACTAAGGAAACCAATTAGATGGGATCACAGAGATGGGTTTCATGAGAGAGCATCGAGGGGTGCTTATGTGATTCGAGTGATGGTTAGTAAGGCCACAGGTATGGCACTAGCTCTATGGTATAGAGCATAGATCCCTAAGTTAGGAATAGTTGGGGTATTGGGTACATATATGTATATCGAGATCTATAGAGAGGTACCTAGACCTAGTCTTTGTACCTAGAAACAAGTTGGTTTGGAATAGAAAAGGATATCCACTGTCATATATTGACTAGAACCAAACTAACTAGTTCAAGGACATGGGACTCATTTGAGTCCACTGACATGATTTTAGGATATGGGATTTATTACAGTCCACCTACATGTTCCATTACATGGAATATATATTCGGTTTAGTGTAGGTATGACTGTGAATTGGAAGAAGTTTTCACTGGTATGGGACGGTGGAAATGACTTCCCTTTGAGCACTCTTCTTCTATGGCTAGGGAGAAAAGGACTCATCATTCATGGCATCATGTCTCACTAGATCAGAGGAGAGCTCTTAGTAGACATCTTCTTAGGATTGGGAGTTATCCTTCATAGTTTAGAGAAGATTTATTCTTCTAATAGAGAATGTGATATGTGATTTTATGACCATTGGTATCACATACTCATTTTCAGCTTTTCATGAAGGATAATTCCATTAGTTGATGGGATCGTATAGATCCATGTATAGAGGATGGTTGGCAGAGATTGTTGTTTAGTATGGATACACATGTGTTTATGCTATCATGTCATATCGTTGCTGACCATTTTAGTAGAGGGCTTTGACCCTTATGAGGAATTTATTTTCTCCACTCTTCACTATATACACCTTCATTAGTTAGGGGAGATCTTTTCTCCATCGTCATAGGAATATATGTAATGAGGGATTATGCATCAGTCATGGAAGAGAGGACTAAATAAATTCATGAGTTTCTCTTTTAAGGAAAGGAGAAAGTGGGAATCAACTCAGAGATCGATGAGAGATCTCACTTTAGTTCAGTGGTCTCACTTTAGCTCCTACTTTTTGAGAGAGAGAAGGAAAGGAAAACATGATTTCTTCATAGGATAAGAATAGAGTATGTTTTCCTTTAGACAGAAGAGGTGTTTGGGAAACATCTCTTAGTCTTTATTTTAGAAGGAATTCATTTACTCTACTTTTCAATGTATTTTTCCTTCACATGGGAGTCTTTTTCTCCACTAGTTTTGAAGGAAAACATGGAGAACTTATGTACATGTTCTCAGTTATGAGTAGAGTAAATGGATTCAATAGAATCTCTTTCAAAGGGAAAGGGAAAGTGGAATAGGTTCCACTGCTAGAGCTCTTTTCCTTAGAAGAGATTGAATAGAGACAGAGAGAGTTTTACTTTCTCATTTAGGTTGTCTAGATAGAAGTGGAACTCTTCTATCAAAGGCAAGAGGGAGATCAGTTAATCATGATGGTTAGATTGAGTCTCACTTGTAAACTCTAGAGAGAAGCAGTTATGCTATTTTCAGTGATGGTCTCTGACTAGATGAGATGATCTAGTATTGACATTAGTTAGACTGGGAGTAGAGTTATTGCTCTTCTCTTTAGAGTTTATAGGAGATAGAGATATATCTAACCTATTAGGGTACCGAAATCTTAGTTGGTGTTACATCATGAGCATGATGTGTAAACATCAGTTAGGAGGATGGGTACTTAGGGATTATCTGAATCTCAAAAGGGATGCTTTTGCATTCATATGGCAAACTACAGGGAAGAGAAATATTAGAGTTTGCACTAGTGCCAATAGATGCTCTTCCAATAGAACTTAGTCCAATGGTAAAGGATGAAAAACCACAGACTTCTTGGTTGGTGGAATGTAGAGATTCCATTCCACTACCAAGAAATTCTTATATATGAGCTAGATGATGGAATTGCATAATCACAAGGTAGTTTAGAGGAAACTATTACTTGTGATTACACTTAAAGTTAGGAAGACCTAGAGTGGTATGAGGGCAATCTATCATTTAGTCTTAGATGGGTTTGAAGTCACTTGATATGGGACTTTGTTCTATACCTCAAAGGATACTATGGTTTATTATCTCAACTATGGTACGGTCAAGCTTATAAGTTTGGCACTTTACACTTGCTTCTCATATTATTACTCCATAGAGGATACATCATATGGACTTAGGTCATTTTGATGATGTTGTATGTTATGGGAGTGATAGTTTGGAGGTGGGGTGTATATGGGAGATAATAGCCACCACTTAGACGGTTTTCCACCTTTGAGATGATCTCTCATGAGGCTTCTTAAGGGGAAGGATATGGGGAAACAACACACAGAGATGACCATGTACATAGAGTACATGGGGTTTAGGGGAGTCCGAGCAGTTTCTTCTACCATTACGGACATTTCATTTACATTTTCGAGGACGAAAATGCTTTCGAGGGGAAAGAAATGTCATATTATGGATGCACACTCTTGAGTGATGTGGCAAAGATGCCACATGGCATCACCTAGGCACTTACCATTTGGAAGAAGAGAGAAGAGGAAGTCTCATATAGGAGAGACTATTATCTTATTAGAGATATACAAGAGAATAGCATCTCTTATGAGAAAGATAGAAGTCAGCTCGGCGGTTGGGAGGTGCACAATAATCATCTCTGTGTGGATTCAGAGTGATACGCGACCTTAGTCGACGCTCGATGACAGGTAAAGATCAGTTCCATTGGTAGGTCGCCAGTCCGAAGATGCAAAAGAAATGGTTCAAAGTAGTTAACTCTGGAAAAAACACAACAATGAGGCAGGATAAAAGTGGTCTGCTTCAAGTCGACTCCACAAAATTATGGATGGATGAAAGAGATACATTTATACTTCCCGAACACTATGAACAAGTTGTTTTTGTACCAGATTCGAAAGAACCAGAGTGGCTATTTGTTTTACAAGTCTCCCCACATAGTAGACAAATTTGTGAGAACATAGATGTAGAAGAAAGTCCATCTGTAAAGGACTCTGAGATTCATTCGATAGTCGAGGAGGAAGAGATCATTGTCCGAGAAGAAGAGGTCCTTGAAGAAGACGAGATACACGATGAAGCAACAGATGATGATCAAGAAGAAGCTAGCATACCAAGAGATTTAGAAGTCGCCAATATAGAGATAGATATTCTCTGTGCATCGGATCTCCAAGAGGATGCTAGAATAGAGGATTTTCGAATCAAACACTTGTACGTACTAATTTTTGTTTTGTTTTTTTGCTATGTTCTTTTGTACACTACTATTTCTCTATATTACCTTTATTATCATATGCTAATTATTTGAGTTCTTTTGTTATAGAGCACGATGGGAGACAATACTCCAGTCACTCCACATTCCATGACAGAGGAGCAGTTCTTAGAGTTCATATCTCCGGTACCTCCCGTGTATATGGCCGTTGCATCACAATACTAGATCGCTCGTGGTAACACTCCCCCCGACCTCACTCTTGCCGTCCTCACTCCCACGAGTGTCAATCCTATGGGCGGTGCTACTCCCACCGAAGGTATGTCTCCTAGCTTTATGGCTCCATCATGACCATCTTCTCAGCCATCCCCTAGTGGCTCTAGTAGTAGACGTGTACGTTTGACACCTCAGCGTGATACAGGTGTTGGCCCCTCTCGTAGGTCAAGGTTATGCTCTAAAGCAAGAGGTTCTAGGAGTGGATCTACAGGGAGCTCTGGAGGAGGTGGCTGTTATGGAGGCAGTGCGACGGATGTTGTGTCACCCACTTCTACTCCTAGAGTGAGTACCTCAAATGTAGGTACGCCATGTGGTACACCATGTGGAATACCACGTACACCTTGAGATGCTCATGACCATGATTACTCCAAGGTGTATAGTATCCATGATGGAGCTCCGATGATGGATGTGGCCAGAAAGGCCATGCATCAGCGTATATGATAGCTTTGCTCCATACAATTTGGACACTCTATCATGTTGAAATGGAGTGAACAAGATAAAGATCATAATTATTATGCCACCTTCAAGTTCAACCATGGCATCAATCTTCCCACACTTCTATGAGAGACCCAAAGAAGATGCTGCAGAGTTTTTGGACAACTTGGAAATGGCATACCTCATCTCAAAAAGGGATCAAAAAGCTATCAAGCTAAGGGCTTTCCCATTGGTCCTAAAGGAGGAAGCTAGATTATGGTACAACAACTTATCAAATGATGCAACAGGAAGCTTGGAAGCAGTGTGTGAAGCATTCATAACGCTATATGGCAAAAAGGATACACCCGAAGGATTATGGCAACAATTGCTATCACTAAAGCAAGTAACTCTTGAAGAATTTTCCAATTATGAGTCCAAGTTTCAGTGTGTGTGGAATAATTGGGAAGGTAGTCTAGGGACAAATGAGGTAGCTCCATAGTTTTTGAAAAGTGATAGATTTATCTCAGGACTCTTCCCTTCTCTAAAACAAAAGGTGGAATCACAATTTCTAGGGACTTTTGAGGAAGCACTAGATATAGCAAGAGTTAAGTGTAGAAAATTAAAGTTTTAGTCTTGAAAGGATGAAAAAGTAGAACATATGGACGCTATTCCCCTAGTACCAACTACACAGGTAGAGAACGAAGAAGTTTCACAACAAGATATCTTGCAGAAACTCACACAACAGCTGGAACAACTAACACTCAACTTGGTGAGGAGCCAGCAAGAAAGACCACAAAGGGAACAAAATCGAACCTTATGACCTTATTGAGGATATATCTATACACAGAAACCAAATATCACTTGACCACAACTACTCCAGTTATCTTCAAAAACTAAGAGGGAATGGTCCAAGCTAGTAAGCACTATGAGGACTAAAAATAAGGAAATTAACCTTATAAGAGCTAATGCATGTGATGAAGTGGTACCCATAGTGGATGCATATGTGAAACGAAAAAAAATTTCAAATGTGTACGTGGATGGTGGAGCACAGATGTGTGTGATGACAGAAAAAACAATGCATAGGTTAGGATTGGATGTGATAGGACCATCTGCATACCAAGCTAAAATGGCAAATAATAGTGTTGTTAAATGTGTTGGTGTAATTGAAAATTTAAGAGTCATAGTATGTGATATAGAGGTTGCTTTGGATATGTATGTCATTGCAACCAAGGGGGCCCTACCCTATCATATTAAGACGTCCATGGTTAATCGTAGTGAAAGCAGATAAAAAATGGGGTTTTGGCCTTCTTGTTCTCAAACCAAATGATAGAACAAAGTCAGTTACCTATGATTTCAAGGACCAGGAGAAGGAAGATCATAGGTATGAAACAAATGTGGATGAAGAGAGTTCTTGTTATGATAGTGATTCTAGCAGTGAGGAATCGACAACCGAAAATGATTCATCAATGCTCGAAGACATGGGTGTGATCTTTCAAGGAAAGGAAGATGGAGGCAAAGAGGCTGATCTACAACAACCAAAAAGTGAGGACTCCATGCCTGAAGCAGATCTCCAAAAGATGCTAGCAAAAGATCTCACCTCAGAGGAAAGGACCACGTACATCAACATGCTCAAAAGGTACCCCAAATTGTTCATTAAAGATTATAATGAGATACAAGGTGTAATTGTTATTCAACATCATATCGAAATCAAGCCAGAATCAAAGCTAGTGGCACAAAAGCTCAGAAGGATCGAAACACTTCAACAAGAGGCTTTGCTAAATGAGGTAAATAGACTCATAAAGGCTGGTCTCATTTACCTTGTATCAAATTCAGAATGGATGTCTCCAGTAGTAGTTACCCCAAAGAAGAATGGTAAATGGAGGGTGTGTGTAGAGTATAAACCCTTAAAAGGAGCAAAAAAGAGAGATCATTTTCCACTACCCTTCCAAGATGAGATTCTAAATGAAATGGCAGGTCATGAAAGGTACAGTGTATGTGATGGATACTTAGTGTACTTTCAAATTCGGATAGCTGAGGAGGACCAAAGGAAGACCATATTCATTATGCCATGGGGATGCTTTGCTTATCGAGTAATGCCTTTTGGCCTAACCAATGCACCTGCAACATTTCAAAGGTTCATGAACTATGTTTTTCAACCATTCTTTGGATCATCAATAAGGGTGTACATGGATGGCTTTTGCATATATAGTACTAGATCTATGCATTGTCAAAAAGTTGAAGAAGGATTAAAAAGATTGTATGATCTTGGGGGTCAATTGAATCTTGATAAGTGTCATATTGCCGAAAAGGAAGTAGTTCTCCTTGGACATCTCATATCATAAATAGGGATTCAAGTTGATCCATCCAAAGTAAAAGCCTTATTGGCTCTATCTCCTCCAACAACAACAAAGCAGACCCTCACTTTTGTACAAAAGGTACACATTTCACGGTTCATCCACCTTCTATCTGAAATCATATCTCCATTACAAAAGCTTTCACAAGATAGTTTCATTGCATGGGAGGATGTCCATAGTGATTTTTTTGAAGAAATCAAAAAGAGTACTCTGTTGGAATTTAGGGCCCCAGGATCATTCCAAACTAAAACCTTTTGAGCATACAGAACTTATTTAACCAAGATGATATGTGAGATAGAGAATAATCATCATACCTGATTCAGCTTTGACATAAAGATTTGAAGCTGCATCTGAGTTATGGAAATCAATGGACAAAAGATATGTATGTATCTTTTCATACCATGCTCTAGGTGCCTGGTTTAAACCATACAAAGCTTTTATAAGCTTACACACTAAGTGTTCTTTATCTGTCTCTTCAAGACCTTTTGGCTACTGAATATACACATCCTCATGTAAATCACCATTTAGAAAAGCAGTCTTAATGTCAAGTTAATATATATGCCAACCAAAATGTGCTTCTAAAGCAAGTATTGACCTAATAACAGTCATCCTAGATGTAGGAGCGAATGTCTCATCACAATAAATACCTTTTTGTTGTGCATATCCTTTGACAACTAATCTGGCTTTGTACCTGTCAATAGTACCATCTGCTTTCCTTTTGATTTCGAAGATCCATTTTGCACCTATAGCCTTCTTTCCCTCTGATAACTCACATAACTTCCAAGTTTGATTCTTATGGATAGAATCAATCTATTCTTGCATAGCTTTTCTCCAAATAGGAATGTTAAGTGCATCTTTAACACATGTAGGTTCATCTTCAACAATCGTAAGTGCCAAAATATCATGAATCTCAAAGTCTTCAGCAAAACTTACATGATCTTTTTGTTGTTGCTGTCTAGTCTAACTTCTTGTTCTTACATGATCTTGTTGTTGTTGTTTAGTCTGACTCCTTGTTCTTCCTATAAAAGTCTTTAGACCACTATCTTTCCAAGTCTGATATAACCAAGTAGGTGTATCTTTAAATAGTGGTGAAACTCTTTCTGACCCTTCAACTTCCACAGGTTCTGGAACTTGTCCTTCCAAGGTACTAGGACTTTCTTGAACTTTAACTTCTTCCATTTTTGGAACCAAAGTCTCATGTGGAACTGACTCTGTAGAAGGTTGTGAAATTCCTCTTTCAACTTTTTCTTGAATCCTAGGAATTTAAACTCCCTGCTGATATGGATGAACATGTAAATCCAGAATCTTTCTAAAAAATCCATTGTCATTTTCACTAATGAACTCTGGAATTTCTGCTTCTTTATCATAAACCTTATTTTCAGCAATATAAGCATTACGTGAAAGAATAACTTCACCTGTCTCTGGAACATAAAGCCTGTATCCTTTACTCTCAACAGGATATCCAATAAAAACAGCTTTTTTTGCCTTTACATCTAGTTTGCCTCGGTCCTTTTTCTCAACATGTACATAAGAAAGTGATCCAAACACTCTAAAATAACTCACATTAGGTTTTCTACCATAATAATCTTCATAAGGTGTGATTATCTTTAAAGCTTTTGTAGATGACCTGTTCAAAATGTGATAAGCTGTATGTACTGCATCAAACCAAAATTTTGATGAAAGCTTCTTGGACGCCATCATGCTGCGCATCATCTCAACAAGTAATCTATTCTTTCTTTCTGCAATACCATTTTGCTGAGGAGTATAAGCAATAGTAAGGTGTCGAGTAATACCTTTATCATCAAGAAATGTCTGGAACTCTTTTGACAAGTATTCTCCACCTCTATCACTTTTGAGAATCAGGATAGTTTCTTGAATTTCATTTTCAACCATAGCTACAAACTTCTTGAACATAGGAAAGACTTTTGACTTCAACTTAAGACCATAAATCCATGAGTATCTCGTAAAATCATCAACAAATAGAACAAAATACGTGAAGCCCTGAATAGATTCTGCTCTCATAGGTCCATTCACATCTGAATGAATAATTTGCAATTTCCTGGTAGCTGTAATATGACCATGTTTCTTGAAAGATAGTTTATGCATCTTACCTTCAAGACAACCTTCACATATATCTGAATCATTTGGTAGCTTGAATGAGGGTAAACTCTCAACCATACCTCTATCTTTGATACTCTTGAGAGCTCCAAAACTAATTTGTCCAAATCTTTCATGCCATAGCTTCATATCTTCCACCAGTGATGAAGATTTGACTGCATATGCTTGACTTATTTTTGACAAAACAAAGATCCCTCCTCTATGCTCACCTTGTAAAATACATTTGTCATCTTTGTGTGATAAGATCTTACAAAGATCTCTCTCAAATACAACTTTAAAACCATCACCTAAAAATGCAGATATTGATAGTAAATTCTTCTTCATTTTAGGTACGTATAGAACACCTGAAATCTGAAAATTACCACCTTCTCTTGACTTTAGGGTTACTATACCTATTCCCACAACATCCAAATCATTGCCATCTGCAATAGTAACTCTTCTACCTGTAGAATAGGAAAGAGAAGAAAACACATCTCTCCAACCTGTCATATGCTTTGTAGCACCTGAGTCAAATATCCAAGGACTTGCTGAAAGAACTTGTAAAGTTGCGTGATCAAAAGATACTTCCTCAATAGTGATACAGGCATAAGAATCACCTTGAAGTTTCCCTTTTTTATCATCTTTTGCAACATTACCCGATGCCTTTTTCTTTTCTGCTGCAATCCTTTTATAACATGCTACCTTAAAATATCCAGGTTTCTTGCAGTAAAAACATATTACTTCCTTCTTCTTAGAAGACTTCTCTTTAGATGTAGTAGATACAGAATCTGAAGTAGAAGGTGAGCAGGACCTACTTTCCTTTATGGATTGTTTTTCCTTCTTATCCTTCTTCTTCTCTTTACCCTTTGATGAAGATAAAAGTGCTTCTTCATTCTCTTCCATTCCCTTCAACTGATCTTCATCTTGAAGTAACAAGAATTCTAACTCTTTAAATGTAACATCTCTATCTCTTGTGGTAAGGGTAAGAGTGGTTATAAAAGATCGATATGAAATAGGAAGTGAATTAATCAGCATATTTACCATTTATTTATCTGATATCTCAACTCCTACATTTAGAGGTTGATCTCTCAAGTCAACAAGCCTTGTAATGTGGGTTTGAATTGACTCACCAGCCTTCATCCTTGTATTTGCTAGTTGTCTCCTCAAGTGAGCCTTTCTAACATGATTTCTGCTCTGAAAAAGATTCTCAAGCTTCAACCAAGCTTGTCTAGAACTTCTGCAAGATCTGATTTGTGGTAGAATATGCTTTTTGACACTCATTGCTATGAATGAAAGTGCTAAAGCATCTCTTGCATCCCACCTTGCATGATCTTCAGTAGGAGGAACTGTAGGTAAAGACCTACCTGTGACTCTAGATGTTGAAGTGGTTACCTCTTCTTCAGTTGGTTTTGTAATAGTAACTCCAGTACCTCTTGAAGTTGCTGTAGCTCCTTCTTCGCCTTCTCCTCTGGGTCTTGTTAAGGATCCGTTGAAGATACTCCATAAATCCTTTTCACTAAAATATTCATCATCATGAAACTCCACATGGGATAATTAGAAGATCCATCCAACTTTTCTTCAATCTCAATTCTAATCTCACTCATCTTAACTTAAGTGTGTATGTCAATTATGCTCTGATACCAAGTGTTGGAATTTGGGGCCCCAGGATCATTCCAAACTAAAACCTTTTGAGCATACACAACTAAATCAACCAAGATGATATGTGAGATAGAGATCTTGAGACAAGATTAGAGAACGTAAGCAAAGCTTACTCACTAAAAAATAGATGTCCAAATTACAACATGGGAGTAAAACTCAACCATATAAAGTGGTGCTCTCACTAATGGAAGAATATCCAAGAATGATGATACAAAATTTAGATTATGTTGAAATAATCTAAGTGTGTGAAGTGAATGGGCAACGAAGCTACTTATTCTCACAAACTAGTGTAACAAAATTGTAAATCAACCAACCCTAATTTTGAGATTAGGGTAGAGAAACCCTAAAAACAAAATATAAGGTTAACTCACAAAAGATAGTTACCAACACCTTGTAGAAGAATTCTTGCTCCAAGAGAGTAGACTGTCCTTCACCAAAACTCCACCTCCTCAAGAGTGTGTGAACACTCTCTCTTCAAGAAAACCTTCAAACTCTAGCTTGAAATCTTTGAGTGAGTTACAACAATGAGCCAAGGCTCTCTTATATAGTAGTTTGTACTCCAATGAAAAACATAAAACAAAAGCTCTTCTCCATACGATGAATTGAAAAGCAACGATCGTCCAAAAACAACTTACTGCAGAAAATGATTTATGGTTGTATGGTTTTTACAAATTCTTCAAGAAAAAAGTCTTTCACTTTGAGTGGCGCTCACGGGAATTGGACCCGGGTAGTTCGAAGCAATTGTTAGAATCGTTTGAGCTAGACCAAGGCACCCGTGATATTTTGTTATAAACATTACAAAAAAATTATTATATAATTGCTGCACCCACGTGGGAATTGAAGATAGATCTTATAATGAAGTTATTGTTGGACCAAATTGACATTGTTTCCAACATACTCAGCACTCTACCCACATTGATGGCCCCAAATATGGGGAGAGACTTTCTATGTGTGTCCAAGCATAGGTGAAGAAGCAATCGGAGTAGTCTTACTCCAAAAGGATATGAAAATATCTCACATGCATCCTATTTACTTTGCTAGCAAGGTAATGAAAGAAAATGAGAAGAGATACACAGATGCAGAGAAACTCACGTATGCACTCATGTTTGGAGTAAGGAAATTTTGGTCTTACCTTCTTGCTAGGCCTTTCATTGTTCTTACAACAGATCATGCATTCCCATATGTGGTACAACATATGAGTTTCTCATCTAGAATAGCTAAATGGGTTCTTGCACTTCAAGAATACAACTATACTTTTGCAGTAGAGGAAAGCACAAGAGAGAGTCTTGCAGACATACTCACCTACGTTAAGTGGGAAAGGAAAATCTCCAATGAAAGGGACAGGGGAGCAACCTTGCATGAAGAAGATATTGAAGATGTACATACGGTATTTTTGATGGTGCATATAAGAAGCAGGTCAACAAAGCAACAGGAGGGTTTCTAATCTATGACCCAAACAAACAGCTCATCTTCAAGAAAGGTATAATTCTTCCTAATGCTCATTCAAATAATGAAGTAGAGTATGCAACACTGTGTGCGGCCTTGCATGAATGTTTCCAACATGGTATCAAAAGGTTGATTATCAAAGGAGACTCAATGTTAATAATTAAGCAATTGCAAAATGTCTAGTGTTGCAAGAGCCAAAATTTGTTTGGATGGTTGAAAAGGGTAAGACTGTTATTAAAACAATTTGATAATACTCAAATATGTAATGTACCAAGGAGCCAAAATAAGGAAGCAGATGCATTAGCAAATGAGCAATTTGATGGTTTCATAGCATCCATGAGGCAGAGAGACAAAATTTTTGTAGCTCAAGAAGGATTAAAAGATATCATCGAATTTCTTGAGAATGGAGAACCACCCAAGCACCTAAATAAGGTACAAAGGCATAGACTAGCAAAGAAGGCTCTATGTATATGTATATGTATATGTATATGGATATTTATATGGATATGCATATGGATATTTATATGTATATGTATATGTATACGTATATGTATACATATATGTATACGTATATGTATAGGTATATGTATATGTATATGTAGATGTATATGTATATGTATATGTATATGTAGATGTATATGTATATGTATATGTGTATGTATCTGTATATGTATGTGTATATGTATATGTAATGTGTATATGTATATGTATATGTATATGTATATGTATATGTGTATGTATATGTATATGTATGTGTATATGTATATGTATATGTATATGTATATGTATATGTATATGTATATGTATATGTATATGTATATGTGTATGTATATGTATATGTATGTGTATATGTATATGTAATGTGTATATGTATATGTATATGTATATGTATATGTATATGTATATGTATATGTATATGTATATGTATAGGTATAGCTATATGTATATGTATATGTATACGTATATGTATACGTATATGTATATGTATATGTATATGTATACGTATATGTATATGTATATGTATATGTATATGTATATGTATATGTATAGGTATAGCTATATGTATATGTATATGTATACGTATATGTATACGTATATGTATATGTATATGTATATGTATATGTATATGTATATGTATATGTATATGTATATGTATATGTATACGTATAGCTATAGGTATATGTATATGTATATGTATATGTATATTCATAGGTATATGTATATGTATAGGTATATGTATATGTATATGTATATGTATATGTATATGTATATGTATATGTATATGTATATGTTTATGTATATGTACATGTATATGTATATGTATAGGTATATGCATATGTATATGTATATGTATAGGTATTTGTATCTGCATATGCATATGTATATTTATACATCAAGAGGAGGCCTTGAAGTTTCTTAAGAGCCAAAGATTGAAGGAAAGACCAGGAAGATTCAAACAAGGATTTGAAGCAAGGGGGAGCTTCTATCATCATCAAAAGTTCATGACAAGTGGAGACTCTTGTGGGAAGGTAATATATCAATATTTCTCACTTCTATCACAATACAAGGAGGTATTAGGATCCAATTATAGTCTCATACACAATGGGAGACTATAATAATTAGATTGAGAGGCTTGAAAAGAGCAATTACCAACCTTGGAAGTTTAGAAAGGTCTTTGGGGGTTGGTTAGTGGTATTGAGGTGAAGCCATACATAGATCCACACACACCTACAGAGAATCAAAGGAAAGCCATTAGAGAATGGGAAGAAAGGGATAGGAGAGTGATCTTCATTCTTTCTCAACACATAAGCAACTCCATGATAGGTCATATCCAAGACCTAGATACATCCAAGAAGGTTTGGGAGTGTTTAGAAAGGTTGTACTCTACCTCTACAAAGGCTAGAAAGATTCAACTCAAGAATGAGCTCAACAACCTTAGGAAGTCATCAAATCAGAGTATTAATGACCATACTCAAAGTAAAAGAGATTTCTGATGCACTTGGTTCAATAGGATGTGTTGTAGATGATGATGACCTAGTTGCCCACACACTTAATGGGCTTATAGAAGATGATAAATGGAAGACATTCACAACCTCTGTGTATGTAAGGGATTCATTACCAGATTTTGAGCAACTTACTTCTCTTATGGTGACTGAGGAGCTCAACCATGGAGGCAACAAGTCAAAGGGCAGCCAAGACAAACTCTTCTATGTAGGCAAAGGAAGAAGAGGCAAAGACAATAGAGGTGCTTCAAGAGGAAGAGGTAGAAGCAACTATCGACAAGGCAGCCAAAGCTACCAAGGGCGTCAATCAAGCCAAGATGGAGGTCAATCATCAAGAGGAAGAGGAAGATGTAGAGGAGGAAGATATGGAGGTCGAGGCTACTCCAACTCAAATGGATGCTTCAATTGTGGGAAGCAAGGACACTATGCCAAAGATTGTTGGCAAAAGCAAGGTGGGAACAATTACGAAGGGCAAGGTAATTATGCTAACTCCTCAACAAATTCAGAAAATGAGCATTTGTTAGCTATGAAGCATAAAAGTGAAGGTCAACCACATGATGAGGTGTGGTATATATATAGTGGTTGTAGTAACTACATGTGAGGTAAAGAGGAGTACTTCAGCAATCTTCAAGCACACAAGCAAAGAGGCTTTGTGGAGATAGGAGACAACATAGAGCATGAGATACAACAAATGGGAGATGTGAAGCTTGAAGGCAGCCACAAAGCAAAAGGACTATCTGAGGTATTGCATGTTCCTACTATTACAAAGAACTTAATCTCTGTTGGACAGATGGTTGAAAAGGGATACCAAGTCAAGTTCAACCACAAAGGATGCTTTATTGAAGACCTAAGGAATGGCTATGAGCTGATAGCCAAAGGAAAGAAGGAAGGAAGGATGTTCACTCTTGACATTGGCAAAGGACAAAGCAACAAAGCAATGTTCATCACCTATGGCAACAAGGAGATTGGAGATTTTCATTTGTGGCACAAAAGGTGTGGTCGCATCAACATTCAAAGGTTGAAAGACATGGAGAAGAGGCAACTAGTAAGAGGTTTACCTTATTTTTCATTACAAATGTTGCATGAGATGTGTGAAGCTTGTCAACTAGGCAAGTCTACTAAGCAGCCCTTCAAGAAGAGTGGATATGTAGCACATGGTGTGTTAGACCTTGTGCACACAGATGTGTGGGGGCCAACCAAAGAGCCCTCTCTTGCACGTAATAGGTACTTTGTAACCTTCATAGGTGACTAATCAAGAAAAGTATTTTTGTATTGTATAAAGAAAAAATCATATGTGTTTGATGTATTCAAAAGGTTCAAGGCACAAGTTGAAAAGGAGATAGGTTGCTACATCAAAACCCTAAGGTCCGATGGAGGGGGAGAATACTTCTCCCATGCTTTTGCAGGACCAAGGTATAAAGAGGCAAATCACTTGCAAATATACTCCCCAACAAAATGGGGTGGCAGGGAGGAAGAATAGGTATATTGCTAAAATTGCTAGGAGTATGTTAAATGAAATGAATGTGCCTTTAACATATTGGGTAGATGCTATATCTACTGCTGTGTACTTGATGAATAGGTGTCATCCATTAGGGGTACATGACATGACACCGGGAAGGCATGGAGTGGAAGGAAGCCAGAACTTTTACACATTAGAATCTTTGGTTGTGTATGCTACACACATGTGCCACAAGAGTTGAGAGGTAAGATGGATGCAAGGGCTGAAAGATGTATGTTTATTGGTTATGCTATGGAGCAAAAAGGTTATAGGTGCTACAATCCTAATACAAAGGAGTTAAAGGTATCTATAGATGTAGTGTTTGATGAACTCAAACCATGGTATGCTTCCAAAGTTCCATTATAGGATGAAGATATTGAAGAGGTAGAGAGAAGATATGAAGCTAGGTTTCAAGATAGCTTGGAAATCAGTGGTCCAAGCATACAAAGGAGTTCAAGCATGGATTCAGCCCATCAATCAGTGAATAAAGGAAAGGCAAGATTGGTAGAGCTTAATGAAGATGGACATGAAGTTGAAGACTTTGAAGAACCTATGTTAGAAGGGGGAGCTACATCAAAAGCAGAAATCAAGGAACCAAGGCAAAGAAGATTCATTCCACCAAAAGGAGAAGAAAGGAGGTCAACAAGGGTAAAACATCCAATCTCAACGCTTGTTTATGATAGTTATATTGCTAAGAATTATGCTTTCGTGACTAAGGTTATCAAAGATCATGAACCTTCTACCTATGAAGAGGCCAAAGGCAAGAAGGGATGAAGGTAATTGGCAACAAATGGGTCTATAAAAGTGAAGAGAAATTCTGATGGTTTAATTGCCAGGTACAAACCAAGGCTTGTGGCAAAAGGATTTGCTCAATCCGATGGGATTGACTATGAAGAAACATTCAGCATGGTTGCAAAGATGACCACAATTAGGGCAATCATTGGGGTTGCCACATCTAGGAGGTGGACAATATATCAATTGGATGTAAAGAATGCTTTTCTTAATGGTGATTTGCAGGAGATAGTATACATGGCTCAACCATTAGGGTTTGAGAACCCTAAATATTCAGATTTTGTTTGTAAACTTAGAAAAGCATTGTATGGTTTAAAGCAAGCTCCTAGGGTGTGGAATCAAAGGGTTGTGGAGTATTTGTGCAGGTGTGGATACAAGCCAAGTGATGGAGATCCTTATACCTCAAGAAGGAGGACTAGTTGTCTATGTATGCATATATGTGGATGACTTGATTATAATAGGAAGTGATGATACAGGTATCACATGGATCAAGGCCAAGCTTGGAAATGAATTCAAGATTTCAGATCTTGGAGTTCTTAAATACTTTCTTGGGATTGAAGTTATTTATGTGGAAAATGGTATTTACCTTGTTCAAAGGAAATACTTGCCAGATGTACTTTATAAGTATGGTATGAGTGGATGTAAGCCACTCACACAACCTATCGATACAAACACTAAGTTATGTGCAGGTGAAGGCCAACCTCTTGAAGATATTTCAGCATATAGAAGCATAATTGGAAGCCTTAATTATGCTATCATCACAAGACTTGACTTATCTTATGTTGTAGGAGTTCTTTCTCAATTTCTAAATTCACCAACTGATGTTCATATGAATGCAGCCAAGAGAGTGCTTAGGTACATCAAGCACACTTTCAACCAAGGGTTATACTACCCTTATGGAGATGGATTACAACCTCAAGGCTTTAGTGATGATGATTGGGCTGGTTCAAAGGATGATAGAAGGAGCACATCTGGCTATGTATTCATGCTAGGTCAAAGAGTCATTTTATGGATTTCTAAGAAGCAACCTACAGTTGCATTATCATCTAATGAGGCTGAGTACAGAGCTTTAGCACTTGCTACATGTGAGATCATGTGGCTCAAGAAGCTCTTCAAAGACTTGGATGTGGACATCAAAAAGTTCACTCTATTTGGAGATAACATGTCAAGCATTCAACTAGCAAGCAACCCTATGTTCCATGCAAGAAGCAAGCACATAGAGATACATTATCACTTCATCAGAGAGAAGGTACTAAAAAAGGAAGTGCACATCAAGTACATCAACACAAAGGAGAAACTTGCAGATATGATGATCAAATTTAGGGATGCATATATATATATATATATATATATATAAACACACACACACACACACACACATATATATATATGTATATATCTGTGTGTGTGCATGTGTGTGTGTGTTTATGTGTATGTATATGTATATGTATACTCCAGGTCTAAGCTAGCCCCCTACTTGCTGAAGTTTTCACTTTCGCTCAGACCTGCTATCGCCTATAT
>CM035419.1:146021942-146026942 GCA_020310875.1 Ceratopteris richardii
TATCATATCGTGAACTAATCAAGTATCATATCGTGCAAATAAGAGGTATCATATCGTGACCACTCCCAATATCGTATCGTGGAAGTTGGTATCGCCTTGGTGGTATCATATCATCTAAGGTGGTATCGCATATTGTGGAGAATTTGGTATCGTATCGCCTGTTCTATGGTACTCCCAGAGAGATCTTGTTTCCTTGTTTTCACCCCAGAACCCTAAACTAGCATAACTTTCTCATACAAAATCCGTTTGCTGTGATTTTGGGTTTGTTGGAAAGTTTGTTATTAGATAGGGTATTTTGAAGTTGACCCTCAGGTGGAACTAGGAAACCAAGGAGTCCCAAAGGATTTTGAGCAATACAAGGGGAAATTTTGGACTTGTAGACAAAGCTTATGAACCTAAGATCTGGAAGACACTTAGGCAAGGATAGACAAATCATTAGATCATCTAAGGCCAATGTCAACCATATAGCTAGGTCATGGGCACAACAACTTAGTGGTAATCCCTACATGCTAAGTTCTGAAACAAGTGACTCAGAAATGTCTTTTAGCATGGAATGACCCACACATAGTTCAAGCATTGCATATTTACAAACACTAGAAGGTCCCTATAAAACACAATTGGAGTATATCAGGACCAACCGATTAGGCACTCACATCTATGAGGATGGCCTAAGACGATCAGTGGTCCAACTCAAAAATCCAGATCAACCCTTTGGAATTGAACATCCAGTGGTCAAGTTCGAAGAGGGGTCATAGATTGATAAGGAAGGAACCATGTATGTGGTTACCAGCTTACTCGAAAGGACAAATGAGTTTGGGAATATCATTCTTGAGGACGAGCTAGGAGACCTAGGACGAGAACCCAAGATTCCTAGAGGAAAATATGTTTTGACCAGAGTGCTCACTCCAGAGTGGATTCCTCAAGACAACAAAAGCATAGAACTAATTTGAATAGGGAAACAGAGGAAGCCTTTTGGAGATTCAAGCCAGACCAACCTAGCTCGATGGTCACCATCTATGATTTCAAGGACTCGAAGATACCAGGCAAAGTTGTCTATCTGGATAACACGTCTGAGAAAAAGTTCTTGGTAACAGAGCAAGATAGGCATGCATACACTTGGCAGGGTGAATCAATTTTCCCTTCACCAAGATCTAATGTTTCCCAAGGTCTCCAAGGAGCAGGATCATCCAAGGCTCATGAAACCCAGAGGGAAAGAACCAAAGAGAGACCTGAGGTAAGCTTTGCAAACACTGTGGGCAGAGACAGATCAGGACATGAGGGTGAAAGACCAGAAAGAGAGAGACACTGAGCACATAGACATCAAAGGGATGAACATGATTTTCCATTGCCTAGACCCCGAGAGCACTCAAGAACCCTTAGACCTTCTCAAGTGGTTAAGGCAATGAAGAACTATTTTGATGGATTCGGAGATCCTTATGATCATGTGGCCGAGTTCATCCATGAAGATCATTCACAAGCTTATTACATAGATTCACCTGAGCAAAGTGAGACATCTCCATATCAATATGAGGCACCACCTATGGAACAAAATTGGGAGCCAGAATACTCCAATGTCATGTACACAAATCCCAACCCTAGGCCCCAATCGAGACAAGTAAGACCACTAGCCTCTAGAGGACCATGTTTTAGATGTCAAGGGACCATTTCATTTGAGAATGTCCCCACCCATCAACTCTAGGACAAGGACAAAACATCACAATACAAGGCTTTTGTCCTGAGTGTGGCAAAGAACACCTTCCAAGAGAATGTCCTAGGAATCCCTCTAGTGCACCCAAGGTTACACCCATAAATGTGGTAGGCTTAGTGGCAGATTCAAGTTCAAGTAGCAGTAATGTGGCTCTTGTACAGGCAGTTACTAGGGCACAAGCATTAAAATAGGATAAACCAGCTGAGCAATCAGAGTCTAGTGAATCCGGAGAGCCTAGTAAGAGGAAAACAAGAACTTGGAAGGATACTAGAGAGAAAGCTAATTGCAAGTGGAATAAAAAGTTATCTGAACTAGAAGAAAGCCTAAAAGAAGCAAAAACAAAAATAGAAGACATTGCATCTCAAAGGTGCTCGCATGCCAAAACTCCATCCACACCACCTCATTCCACCCCACCAGCCATTGTAAATAGATTGCAACCAGGGTTTGTTCTTACAGATCCAACGCCAGAAGGCTTGGACATGATGTTCAAGGCTTACTATGCTCGACTTCAAGAAGGGCCAACAGCTGCAAACCTAGACAAGAGTTACCCTAGAGTAGATTTAGCGATTGAACAGACACAAATGTGCATGAAAATGGTAGAGCTAGATCAGGCTATGCTCGAGACCAGTCAATCATTCAATCAGAAAACTTTGTCAAACCGGATTTGCATTTCCAGGGCTTACTAGAGAGATTAGAGCAGTTGGTAAACAAGACGCATGTTTCTTTACCTTCACACGCTCAATGAATGGTTGAAAGAGAAGACTTACCACGAATGAAAGCTTATGTTCCTGATTCCACGGATGAGGGAGCACCTCTTTCAATTCAACAGTACTCTCAAGAGTTCTTGCGGGAAATACAAGAGGAGAAATGGGCCAAGGAGAAGGGTAATCCCCCTCCTATTCCTGAAATTGATGACCTTCATGATCAATTTCCCCAAGACATCCCATCCATTTATGGAGACCAAGCAGAGCAACAAGAAGATGAAAGATTAGATTTTGAATCTAATTCTTTACAAGAGTTGCCACAATTCACAGGCCCATGGGAATCCAAATCTCTTCAAATTAGAGCTCCCACAATACTGGTAAGAAACAAAGACTCGGTTGTTCCAAGAAACACTGATGTCATGAAGAATACTAAGGTTCAGTGTCATCTCACTGTAGAAGAGTTGCTCAAGGCAAAACCTGAGCTATGGAATCATGTGAAGGATCAGGATCCAGAACTTGATTTCAAAATGTCAAAAGCAGGCTCTAAGGAGAAAGTTCCAGAGATACCTCTTGATAAAACAGGAGACATGAGTGAAGGTGAAGAAGGTAATACTTATCTTCCAATCACCTACCAAGGTTACACAACCAAAGTGATCGTAGATTCAGGTGCTGGTGTTGCTATTGCAACCACCTCCTTGTGGAAGCGATGGGGTAGACCCACATGAAGATCAACTAGAATGAAGCTTCAAATGGCAGATGGTCATTTTGAAAGACCTTTAGGATTGCTTGAAGGGATAACTCTAACCACTTGTGGTGTAGATTTTGAACACACATTTGCTATATGTGACTTTGAAAAAAATAATGTCTACGAGATGATCCTAGGAAGACTCTTCCTATGACAATTGCAAATAGTACAAGATTGGGGAACCAACTCCTTGTACTTACAACACTTAGGGGTCACCACCAAGGTCAATTTGAAGGATTACACCTTCAGAGATGTACCACCCCTACAGTGGAATCCTATCCACAAAGTGAAAGAAGATTCTATCTCTTTGCATTCTGGAATTTCACCAGATCCATCATGGCTGCATGAAGATACTCACTTGTGGATGTGTAAGGTCGCAGAGGAAGAGGAAAAGCACCTAAAAGCAAGAGAAGAAGGAACTCCTCCAGGAGATAGACCAGTTAAAGACCCAGCCTATACACGCATGATATTTCTAGATGAGGAATTTGAGCCTCACGGTTGGGAAGAAATCCTAGCTACCATGGACATTGCAGTCAATGAAGAACAATGGACACCTCATTGTGATGAGGAGGGTTATGATATTTCAGTGTTCATGTGTCAACCCTTGTTGGAAGAATGTGACCCTAGTGATGTCATAGGAGAAGAAGAAAACGACGATGATCTAGAGTCCATTGTAATGGATAGTTGCTTTAACTTAGAGAAGCACTATCTAGAAGATGTAGGAGTATTTAACCAACACGAAGAAGAACCTCTCACAAGCATTAAAGCTGTAAATTCAAAGGAGGGAAGTGAAGGAGGTCAAAAGAAAAAGAAGATAAAAGTTGTGAAACAAGAAGAGGAGGAATCATTGTTCGAAGTACTAGAAAATTCCAAGAAATACGAGGTGGAAGACCGAAAATTTTTGGTACGAATGCCTAAGAGAGAGGCCATTACAAGAGAAGCATATGACAATTAAGAAAAGACCAAAAAGATTGTAGTGACCATTGAAGAGAACTAAGAGAGATGTACGTACATAGGACATGACCTAAGTGCAAAAGAAGAAGCAGAGCTTGTAGCTCTATTAAGCAGCGCTTGTAGCTCTATAGAGACTTGAAGGGATTAGATCCGAAAATTTTCTCTCATACTATTCCCATGACTGTTGATGCTAAACCCACCAAACAAAAGCCCTACACATATAATGACACTCATGCTACAAAAATAAAAGAAGAAATTGACAGGCTGATTGAAGCTGGATTTATCTATGAGATTGAGCATACTGAATGGGTGTCCCCCATTGTAGTGGTGCCCAAGAAGAATGGGAAGTTGCGAGTGTGTATTAACCTTAAAAAAGTTAATGCTGCTATGATTCGAGATAGTTATCCGCTTCCAATCACTGAACATCTATTGGAGCAAATTGCAGGCAAGGAAGTTTATAGCTTCCTTGATGGATTTTCAGGTTACAATCAAGTAGCCATTGCCCCTGAAGATCAACATAAAATGGCATTTTCCACAGAGTGGGGAACCTTTGCATTCCGTGTGATGCCATTTGGGCTCTTGTCTCTCCTACCTAACCCTAACTCTTCCCTTACTTCCTCACTCCTAACCCTAAACTTAAGAACTCATTACACACACCCCAAAAGTGTGAAGTAACAAGTGTTGAAATACTTGACTACTTGCCACATAACGAATTCACCTCTAGTGGTATGGTTCCTTCACTCCAGAGCCCTAACCATCACGAAGGCACCTTGGTTAGGTTTCTTCCCCGAAAAAAGTGCCAAAAAACATGTGTACCTAAGTCGTGAAGCCTTAGGGACTTGTGTGAATGAGACTATACCTCAATCGCCCCACAAGTGCATATAGTGGT
>CM035419.1:146031942-146054442 GCA_020310875.1 Ceratopteris richardii
TTAGTATAGAAGACTCTTCATATTTCACCCTTTTTTTCCTTCTAAGGAATTCCCACGTAGAAAATCCCATGCATGTCTTTTTTGGGGATTTGTTTGTTACACATTTGATCTTGGAATATCTTAGGAGATATGTTAGTTAGAGAGAGATTCACTTTTTGACTTTTCAAAGGAGCACATGGGGAATAGAGCTTAGCCTATATATAGAAGCTCTTTTTTGTAAAGAGGGAGCTTTTGTTCGACGTGCTCTCATGTAATATCTCTTATCAATGGAAGAAGGTTCTCATTTACTCCAAGACTAGTTATATTTACATGTATTTGTGTCTCGGTGAGTGTGTGAGAGTGGTGTGTGTGTGCCTATGCATGTCTCTCCTTTGTGTGAGTAGAGTAGTTGCGTTTGCTTGTATTTTCCTCAAGGACTAGGATCCTTGACTCCCTATTCTCCTTGTTTTTAAGCATGTGGCATTGCATGGGGCTGATGCCAATGGCTTGAACATGTGGGAGGTAGGGGTGGATGAGAGGAGAGTCACTCTTGAGCTTTCCTTCTTGTTTCCATGTAAGGTGGTGAGGGTTTTTGGTCTTTCCTTGCTACAACCTCAACATGTTTTGGCGCCGTTGCTGGGGATTGTCGGCCTTTCATCACTTGGAGAGCTCAAGAACACGTGATAAAGTATTGTGTTGCAATTTTTTTTACTCAGTTGCGTAGGATTTGAGTTCTTGCATGACACTTTCACCCTTTCATTGGGCCATTAGTTCCCCAATTCTTGTTTTTAGTAGTGTAGTTTTAGTTCATTTCTGTTTAATGCACAGAAACATCCTCTAACCCCCTTATCTCTCTCCCTCTCACATACACACATCCCTACACACACATATGAGCATCAACCCCATCTCTGTCCTTTCTTGAAAATTGATGCTTACTTTGGGAAAGAAGGTGTGGAGTTACTATCCATTGTCCCTCTCTTGACCATTAAAAGAAAATCAAAATTATAAAAAAATGTGTGCCTTTCATTTTTCGCAAAGGTAAAATCCACGAGTATTTTGACGTTGACAGGGAAGAACATGGGCTCTTACTCTTCATTTATTTCCAAGCTCTTTGGACAGGTAATGTTTTGGTTAGGTAGGGTAATTTACTTCCCCTTCTCCCTCCGCGTTCAATTGTCTCTGATCGGAGGTAGGATTCTGTCCGCTTGCATTAGGGTTTGTGGGGGGGGGGGGAGGAGTTACACCATCTCCCTTCCCTTCTCTCACTCTATCTACCGCCTGGGTCTTGAAAGTCGATCTTTCTTTTGTGTGCTGGCGGGGTTGAGCTCTGTGGGTGCTCCTCCGCCTGTTCACCACTAGAGGAAGTGAAAGAACTGTTGGGATCCTTGCTCCTACTTGGGTTTCGACTTCAGAGTACCCGCACACCTGTGTCATGGCACCATTGTTGTGTCGATGATGACGAGTCTTGCTTTTGACGAAATGGCTGTGGACATCATGAGCTCCCCTATGTGTAGAACGGAGTCCCATGCCCGGCTGCTTTCAGCTCTTGACCATATGGAACTCACGACATGGAAGCTCTTACTACATTCTCTTGGTTGAAGCAATCTATGCTCAGAGTTTGACCCACGTGGCCTGCTCCGAACTCCACTATGCTAGAGGTTTGTGTCCACAAGGAAGTTTCTCTCGACATGATGTCTGATGATGATCTCCATAAGCGTCCCCTATTGGTGATGAAACTATTGTGCAGGTTTCGAGCTCCCTTTGTTCCTCCTCTTCTTGTTAGCTTTGGAGCTTGTTTCTCCCCGTCCGGTCTGTGAGCAGGCATTTGATGTGATCGAGCCATCAAAGGCGTCCCTTTTTTGTCTGAGTGCATGTTGTGGTCCGTAAATGTTCCTTCATGTCGATGGTGTTATACGCAGGCAATCCCTCTTGTGTTTTGTAGCACGCTTCCCTCCTGTGTAGGTTTAGTGCTGGACTTTAGACTCTCACTCTGAGGTTCTCGAATTATTGCTTCACTACTACTGGGTGTGGCCTCAATTGCTCGACCCCCTTCATATCTTGAGGTGGGATTGTGACTAAATGGAGTCTACATGTTGTAGACAATCATATGGAGGGCAAAAGGTTAGTTTAATTCTTCTGTTCTGTTGCACATCTTAGGTGCCGAGGCCTTTTTTTCTCCCTCTTTCTTGCATGTTGGGAATGCCGCTTAATTAAACTAGATAGCACTACTGGTCTCTAATCACGATGGGTTCTAGTATCTTGACTGACCCAACCTTTCACCGGTGTTGGTACTAGTCATCCATGCTCTTCTTTGCTTCTTTGATTCATGTCCTCTTAGGCTACCTTCGGTCAGCTCAAACCTTGAATGTCGAATGTGTTGCCATGCCCCACCCAAAGCCTACTTGCTATCTTAGATTTGTAGCCATGTTTGTTACAGATGTTTTGCTTGGGGAATGATTGTTGATTTGTTTGCTTATGATGGTACAATTTCTTCAAGTTTAATCCTGCACTATCATATGTTGCCTAGTCAAGTTTGTTCTATTGTAATGGGGTAGTTTGATGGTGCTTGGACAATCGTTTATGAAATTAATCATTGCTTTTTCTGAGTTAATGTCTTCTCCTTTGCGAATGGGTAACTTTTTGGTTTGAGAAAGGTGGTAATGACACTATGAACAGGCATTTCAGTCACAATCGTTGATGATCGCCCTTTCTTTGGATCATGTCCTCATCGCGTAAGCTTCACTTGGGAACACAGTGCTATGTTTAGAATATATGCATGTCTTGGCACGAACATTTGAAATGTTTTTTTCTTGAATCTATCAAGTGTCAAAGGAGGTTGATAAAATGGTAAGTTTTTGACTGTGCTGTTAAGATTGAAGTTTTTTCCTTCTGTCTACTACAACCATTTGCTGCAAGTGCCATCCTCTTGAGGCCCTGACCGATTAGTGTGTCCTTAATGCAACTAAGGAGCGTGCCCTCTATCAAGACTTCCACAAGATACACTTTGCGGAGTGATACAAGATGGGCCATGCTACTATCCAACGGGCATGAAGTACTTGTGTGTGTGCAAGACCATTAAAGGAAAGAAATCTAATGACTCTAGATCACCATAGAATCGGAATAGTTAGAAGCTATGAAGCTGGAAAGTACGACTTGAGTATCCATGCCCCCCTCTACTTTTATATCCTGCTGTATGAAGATTGAGATACTCGGAACACTGTTGTGAGTATGGTAGGATAACCAATATGGAGGAAAGATCTTCATATGGTGAGATTTGGGATGTGGACCAAAATGTGTGGTCACAAATATATCAAAATTATATAATCCTTTATGAATGCAAAAGTTATCATGTCCCTTGTCTTGAGGATTCTCTATTCAATTCATGTGTGCAGTTTTTGTATTTGTTGTTGTTTCATGATTAATCAGACCTCTTCTGTGAAGATAAAAAGTGATGTGATTAAACTGCTTGAAGTTTATGTCCTTTGGGTAATACAAGGCTTTTTAGAGGCTATCGGTTGGTACATCACACATACATTGGATGACAGCCAAAATCTCTACTAGATTCCAAGACTGGAGTCAACCACTGTTTAATCTTCAAAAGAACTGCGAAGAGAAGACTCGAAAGTGTTGGTTTGGTTTGACTTATTATGGTTTAAGTTTGTTACATGCTCTTATGAATTTTTGATTAACGACCCTCTAATCAAGTGTAGAACAGATTTCCCAGGTGTCCTTATGGGGAAAGGAGGAGCATACTTGCAATAATTGTGCAACAAAGGTTAAGTTCGGATCTGTTTTTCAAGCATAGACCACTAGAGAACTTTGGGGGATGATATTTTTTTGAGGCATGGGGGGTTTAAGTTCTGTATGACTTCCCGAAACAAGGATGGTGTCCACGATCAAAAGTAAACACTTCAACATGGGATGGCCATCTAACTAAAACTTGAATACCCTTTAAAAGTGTAACAATCTATGATTAACATAATAGACTAATGTCGGTGATTAATTTTTGTTTCTCTGAATAAATGACAAGTCTGAGTGCCCAGAATGGTGGTAAGCATTCTGTGATTGTCCACTTTGATTGGATCATGTCACTATAGGTTTGATAAATCATTGCTTGCAAGATTGGATTTATCGTTGTCGTAGACATTTCCATCCCTACGTTTGATTTAGGTATATATGGGTGCAGCGGATACATGAAGATTAGCATGCCTCATGCTAGGATAATCACTTCAGTATAGAAACCATGTTACTATTTGAAGCTATGGAGGGTATAAACTTGTGCAAGAAATGTTCAACGCACATATTATATTTATTGCATAATTTATATTTTATAGTTGTCAAGTATCTATCCCAAAAAAATATAAGTAAACTCTAAATTAAGAATGATGAGGTCAAAGGCCCATGTCGAACAATGCAGAAAGAGCAGCCGCACAACCTTTCTTCTAAAAACAACTGAAAAAAGGAGTGGACATGGGGAGAATCTCATGCAAAAAGAGGAAACCAAGGGCGCATGCAGGAAAAAGGGGGCAAATCAACGATGGCTTTTGGCATGAAAAAGGAAGGAAGCGGCGCTAATCACGAGGATCGGAGGAAGTGAGTAAAAAGGTGTCCAGAGAATTGTTGGAGTCTGGTGGAGTGTGATATAGCTAGCTGAGTAGAAGACAAAGGGGCCAATAATCCTTGTAGCTCTGAGCGCAGAATAAGTTCTCTGGGAGGCACGATGATCACAGGGGGGCTGATGCTCAGTACTTTGGGGGCAGAAGCAGGGTCTTGGGCAGAAGGCCAATCAGAAGGTTAACCGTAGGGTGAACTTGATTGTGTTGATGAAGAAGATATCGAGCAAAAGCTTCAGAGGTTTGCGCTGGTACTTATAAAGAAGGACTGTGCCTTCCCCAAGAGGTGCTGGTCGTAGCAGATAAAGATCAGAGGAGAGAAGGACAGAGAACGTGAAGAGGTAGTAGAAAGAAGAGGAGGAATTCACGTCTTGGGGGGGGGGGGTGGCAGATTTAGCTCATGCTCTCTGAACAGTTTGGACGGGCTGTTTTGGAAAAGTCCAATGGGGAAACACAAAGTTTTGATGATTGATGTTTAGGGCGAATTGAACAACTGAGACGAAGGGAGTTCAAGGCAGAAAATGACGCGCATAAACAAAGAAGAAGTTGAGCCATCTTATAGAGAACGCTGGTAGCAGATGAAGTTGTGCTGATTAACATGCGAAGAAGATTTAACGCTGCAGAGTACGGCTCAGAGTTTCTCTGACGCAATGAAAGATTAATGGGATTTGAAGAGGTTCTAAATATATAAGGTATATTCTATCATTGTGTTTAAACGTTTCCTATCAATTCAGCATGATCGCTCTACTACAACTTTGAAGGAATTTGGTTTCACATCTTGAAATGTTAATGTTTATTAATTCACTGAATTATTTCAATGATCATCTCTGTGAATGCCGACCAGATTGTTCTGCGCCAAATTTATCTATTCTCTGCAGAGTTTTCTAGCAGATAAATGCTATTGTAAGGACTAAATTTTCTCGGTTAATTATGTATCTGTTGAACTATCCTTTTAATTTCATGAATTACATTTGATTTCAATCTTGCGCAACTGTCCGATTTGCATTAACAGACAAAGTCATTGAACTTTCTTTCCGCTATTGTGATCATCAGATTTTACCCGAACCATTATTGCAGAGGATAGGATTGTGCATCTTTTGTTCTTATGGTGATTCCACCAAAAGTCATTCGTCAACAGCGCATTTCTTAAATGATAAAATCTAAAAGTTCTGACGCACTATATTTGATGATCCGATGGCGCCATTATTCTGCTATGCTCTGATGTTTTTTTTTTTAAACTGTTGAACGAAGCTCAAAGATAAATAGTCATTGTGAATGATTATTAATAGAAATTGGGAACAAATTTATCACTGTAGTGGAATTTAAAGTGCAATGCAGGTATGTGAAGTTTATTCAACCATGCTTCTGGGAAAGAATCAATCTTGATAAAACGCTTGATCTGACATCAATAGAGTTTGGAGACAACTGCGCAATTAGGATCAAACTATCATGTCAGAAGTCATGTGTGTTTTATTCTAAATGCTTTCATTAAGTGATTCAATATCTTATAGCTATACTAAACAGAGTGGATGTTATGCATAATTTAAGCAATCCGTAAGCCTTATTCTAATTGCGCTATTCTCCGACAATCCTCCGATTATTTTTGAATATTCTATCTTCTCTTAAACGGTTGTTTGCAGACCAAATCAATTTTGTTTTCTGAAGTCCTCACTCTGGACAGATGTTTTGCCTAGTGTATCGCTTTTTGATTATTGCGGAAACTCTAGTATGTTATGCGAACAAAACTTTGGAAGAATTATATGTCTGAAAATTTTTTAGTAAATTTTGAACTGCTTTAATGATTTGTGAACGAATCTTGGACAAAATATAAATGTATGTCTGTTACTTGTGTTGAGTTCTGAGATGAGGAAAAACATGAAGCATATGCATTAGAAAAACATGAAGCATATGCATTAGACATGAACTTATCGAGAGAATCAAGTCAAGCATAGAATGGATATTAAAACTTTAATCATCGTAAATTTTGAAAAGTCTACTTATTTACAATTACTTTCTCTGAGTTTTCAGGAGTTGATTGCATTGCTAGATAATAAGAATATTTCTTGAACAAGTATGCTGAATTGATTTCCTAATTTCTTTTCTTACAAATTCTCTAATCTATTGTCATGGAGTTTTGTTTTTCCAACTGTACCTGAGATTGCTCCAAGCACCCGGCGTGCGCCGTGATTTCCAACGGTTGGCCTGATCCATCAACCGTCACTTTCGCACCGACACCGTATTTAGGCCCCAATGCACTTAAAAATTTTTTCCCCATCCACTTGCATCTACTGCTCTCAGTAAAATGACAGATGTTAGTTGATAATGTTCTTTGTGCTATGTGTGAACATTTGTGTGTTTTTAAATGCATGATCCAGTGAGGGTGCAGGTGGTGGGTTTCTGATTGCTGCATTGGAGGATGATGGAAAACTAACCCTCCAAGATAGGAAACCTGAGGGAAAGAGGGAATGTTGATATGACTCGCATGTCCAAATCGTTTATGATTATGCATGATAGACTTGGGAAGTTGTGACTCAATAGCTTGACATGGTGCTTTAATGTATTTGTAGGTAGTGGTCTTAATAGTGGCCTAACTTTTAATGTGGGCTCCAAGTATGTCTTTAAGTAATACAGGTGAGAAGGACGTCTGATGGCTTCAGAGTTTACTGATGGTCTTCCAATCTATTTCAAGCAGGCTCCTATGATAACCTTTGGAAGATGCTAGCAGCTGCTTCTGTGAAAATTTTCTTGTGATGGAGTATTAGATAAGGGCAGCATTAAAATATGTGATTATCCCATGATGTCACTCATAGCTTCGATATTCGTTTCAAGCAATTGACCCATGTGGTATTAGATTAGGGAATCCCAACCTGTCAAGCTAATGTATGGTCAAATTCTGTCACATGCATGTTTCGGATAATGAACTCACCTTAGTCTCTCATTTGCATCCCTTTCCACATGAAATGTCTTGCATACACCCACAAGCATGCACACTTCTAGATGTTTATATCTGTTTAGATGTTTTTTACTCATCAAAGTTTGCAGGCATGCTATTGGCATATGTCTTTGGTGCCTCACTCAGATGTTCTTAGACAGGTGGGGAGCAAAGCTTTGGGTAAGTAGGACTTCGAGTGTTGTAGATCTCAAAGTGTACATCTACAAGCTTTTTCATGTCAAGAACATCACACGGGAACAATTTGGGATTGTTGAACTTTGCATATGAATCACATAAACTATGTATTTTTTATCAAAACCAGTTTCATGATTAGCTGAATCCATCTTACATCATATAAATGACTCATTTGGGTGCACATGAATCTCTCCATCTGATGTGCTTCATTTATGAAACTTGCTTCAAAAACATTGGCCACCCATAAGAAAGACCCATACTTATGCATGAACCCCATTATTAATGGTGAACTTACAATCTTATTTTTGGAATCATGTATTAGGAAATGTCCAACATGTTGCATTTCATGAATGCTTGGGACTGTTTATGCACTCTGTGTTAAAGACTTGACTATTTTTGCTTTACACACTGCCTGCTCAATATTATCTAAAGAATGTATGGAGGATACCTTGCTCCAATAAAGCTGGAAACACTGTGTGGATCCAGTCACAAAGGTATAAGTGCTTGTTTTTTGCCAGGGAAGTAATTCTCTGGTTTTACAATGCTCACTTAATGCATTGCATGCCAACATATACAGAATGTAGCATTGATCCCTCTTGACTCCTATAGATGAGGACATTGGATAATACTGTTCAAAGGAAGATTGATCCCTCTTGACTCCTATAGATGAGGACATTGGATAATACAGGTTCAAAGGAAGAATGATGAATTGATAATTGTCTGGGATAGGGAACGTGGTTCATGCATGATGCAGAAGTTGCTCTCTTGTGATGGATATGTTTTTTAAGATACTCACAGGTTTGATAATAGTTTTGAAGATCTTGTGACTGACCCCTGTGGGATTGGTGTGTAATTACCCTCTATACCAATTTTGGGAGAAACTTGGTATGATTAGGGGCATATGACTGACATTGCTTCTTGTGTTGCCTACATGTTTTATCAATCCCAAAATGAATCACTTTGTGATGCCCTCACCTAATCATATAGACTAGAACTTGATTACTCATTGCATCTCTTTTCACATGAAACGACTTGCATATAACTAAAATTACAAGCACTAAAAGCATCCGTGTGATTTGATACAGTCATCGTCTTAGCATTGTGACTAGTAATTGCTGGATTAATCAAATAAATATTTCATTACAGGCCTGCACATATTGAACTTCTGCATTAATCATTCTTGCCCCTGTTAGATGATGTGACACTATGATTTGCAGAAATTGCTCTAGACCAAACATGTCTACTTAGCAAAGAATATAAATGGCTTTATTCACTAACTATTGTTTTTAGCTCTCATCCATATAGCTAAGCGCTTGTGATTAAGTGATTGTGACATGGAAAAAATATAAGTCATATGGACTGCTACTTGGGTTCTTGGCCTTTGGTGCTTTAATTTGCGGATTGCAGGAGTAGCTAGCTCTCCATGTGGACTTGTCTCTAGAAGAGTCAGTCTTATAGGACCTGATGTCCCCTGAAGTGGAAACTACCAATTGAACCAAATGTTATATTCTATCTCTTTTCAGAAACAGTCTACTCATTTTTGTATGTTTAATTTTAGGCTCTTGGGTGAGGCTTCACCAGTCCTACATGGGACTACACAATGGGATGCATGATGGGCTGACTGCCCCCCAAGGGGATTGTGTCGCCCAGCTCTGAAGATTGAAGATTTGCAGATTGAAGTAAAGACTCAAGATTTGCAGCTTGAAGCCTTGCACAATGAAGAATTGCAGATTTTGAAGACCTGAAGATTTCCAGATTCGAAAGACTCCAACTTGGAACAGTTTAGTTATGTATGCTCTTCTTCTTTAGCTTTGTCAACGATGACAAAGACTAGAGCAGGGAGAGTGTTGGGTTGTAGGGTATGCACACATCCTCAATTGTGCATGGGAACCTTCCCTAGACCATGAGAATAACCCTCCTTGTATATACTTAAGTGTCACATGTGAACACTCTCTTAGGGCACTTTTTAATATTTCTTTATGCCTTAGTATAGAAGAATCTTCATATTTCACCCTTTTTGCCCTTCTAAGGAATTCCCACGTAGAAAATCCCACGCATGTCTTTTTTGGGGATTTGTTTGTTACACTTGATCTTGGAATATCCTAGAAGATATGTTAGTTAGAGAGAGATTCACTTTTTGACTTTTCAAAGGAGCACATGGAGAATAGAGCTTAGTCTATATATAGAAGCTCATTTTTGTAAAGAGGGGGATTTTGGTCGACGTGCTCTCATGTAATATCTCTTATCAATGGAAGAAGGCTCTCATTTACTCCAAGGCTAGTTACATTTATATGTATTTGTGTCTTGGTGAGTGTGTGAGAGTGGTGTGTGTGTGCCTATGCATGTCTCTCCTTTGTGTGAGTAGAGTAGTTGCATTTGCTTGTATTTTCCTCATGGACTAGGATCCTTGACTCCCTAATTCTCCTTGTTTTCAAGCATGTGGCATAGCATGGGGCTGATGCCAATGGATTGAACATGTGGGAGGTAGGGGTGGATGAGAGGAGAGTCACTCTTGAGCTTTCCTTCTTGCTTCTATGCAAGGTGGTGAGGGTTTTTGGTCTTTCCTTGCTACAAGCTCAACACCTTGTAGAAAGACCAAAAAGTGTTGAGGTTGTAGCAAGAAAAGACCAAAAACCCTCACCACCTTGCATTGAAGCAAGAAGGAAAGCTCAAGAGTGACTCTCCTCTCATCCACCCCTACCTCCCACATGTTCAAGCCATTGGCATCAGCCCCATGCTATGACACATGCTTGAAAACAAGGAGAATAGGGAGTCAAGGATCCTAGTCCATGAGGAAAATACAAGCAAATGCAACTATTCTACTGACACAAAGGAGAGACATGCATAGGCACACACACACCACTCTCACACACTCACCAAGACACACAATACATGTAAATGTAACTAGTCTTGGAGTAAATGAGAGCCTTCTTCCATTGATAAGAGATATTACATGAGAGCACGTCGACCAAAAGCCCCCTCTTTATAAAAATGAGCTTCTATATATAGGCTAAGCTTTATTCCCCATGTGCTCCTTTGAAAAGTAAAAAAGTGAATCTCTCTCTAACTAACATATCTTCTAGGATATTCCAAGATCAAATGTGTATCAAACAAATCCCCAAAAAAGACATGCATGGGATTTTCTACGTGGGAATTCCTTAGAATGGCAAAAAGGGTAAAATATGAAGTCTTCTATACTAAGGCATAAAGAAATATTAAAAAGTGCCCTAAGAGAGTGTTCACATGTGACACTCAAGTATATACAAGGAGGGTTATTCTCATGGTCTAGGGAGGGTTCCCATGCATAATTGAGGATGTGTGCATACCTTATAACCCAACACATGCACATGCACATGCACATGCACATGCACATGCACATGCACATGCACATACACATGCACATGCACATGCACATGCACATGCACATGCACATGCACATGCACATGCACATGCACATGCACATGCACATGCACATGCACATGCACATGCACATGCACATGCACATGCACATGCACATACACATACACATACACATACACATACAACTTCTTGAGCCACATAAACATACATGAGACTTGTGTTGAGCCTCTTTACTTAGCTTCGGACAATGAGAGAGCCATTGTTGGTTGTTTCTTTGACATTCATGAGATAATCTTCTTTCCCAGCATGATACCATAACCACTAGTGCTCCTCCTATCATCTTTGGAACATGCCCAATTAACATCACAATAAGCTTGTACATTTAATCCAACATCAAATGAATAATACAATCCTTCATTCACTGATCCTTTGAGGTATCTAAGTACGCTTTTGGTTGCAACAAGATGAGGTACTTTTGGTGCCTATAAAAATTGAGATAACACTCCAAGTACATGTGCAATATATGGTCTTGTCATAGTACAGGAGAGAACCAATTATTGACCTATACATGGTCATATCCTTTAGTTCTTCACCTTCATGAGCACTTAGTTTAACATTTAATTCTAATGAATTTGAAATGGTCTTGCAATAGCAAAAGCCAAACTTCTTCAAGAGATCTAGAATGTATTCCTTTGCATCAAGTATATACCTTCCTCTTTATATAGTACCTCAATCCCAAGGAAGTACCTCAAAATCCCTAAATAAAAGATTTTAAACTCACATCCAAGCTTCCTCTTTATGGCCTTGATGGCGGCTTCATCATCCCCTGTAATAATCAAATCATCAACATATATACAAATGAAAGCAATTTTGCTACCTTCCTTCTTCACAAAGAGTGATGGATCTGCATGACTCTGATTGTATCCACATTTTACCAAGTAGTCCACAAGTCTTTGGTTCCAAGCCCTTAGGGCTTGCTTGAGTCTATAAAGAGCCTTCTTAAGCCTGCATACATGATGTGGAAATCTCTCATATTCAAAGCCTTGGGGCTGCTCCATGAAGACTATCTCTTGAAGCTCTCCATTTAGGAAATCATTCTTCACATCCAACTAGTACATCTCCCAACCTTTTGAGGTTGAAATTGCAATCAAACATCTTATGGTGGACATCTTAGCTACTCAAGTGAATGTTTCTTCAAAGTCTATGCCATAGGTTTAAGCAAAACCTTTGGCAAGAAGCCTTGCTTTATACCTAGAGATGCTCCCATCTGCATGCCTCTTTACCTTGTACACCCATTTGTTGCCAATGACTTTCATGTCCTTCATTCTTGGTTGTTGGTGCAATTAAACCCAAGCCCACATACTTGGTTAATTCACTTATGCTTGATTCATTGGGATAACCTATGCAAGACTTCATATGATTCGTCTCTTGTAAAAATCCTTCATATTTATCCTTGTAAAAGTGGATTACACGCACGTGGAGTTAGAAAGCTCTAAAATCATGAATCTCTTGGTTGTTGAGTCATGAGATAATATATCCTATACTTTAGGATTCACCTTTTAGGTAGAAGTTTGAATTTGAATTCAAACTTTGGCTCCAAGCATGACTATAAGAAGAGGATAAAAAAGACCCACATGTATCTCGACCTTGAGAGATCATTTTGGAAGACAATCATTGTGAATTGAGAGCTCACATCATAGCTCATTCACCTCTCACACATTGTGCAATGTATGATTGCCAATGAGATTGTATTTTACATGTTTTAATACATATATTATTATAACATTCTCATTCCACTTCTCTGTTATAACTCCATCATAACAATGATCTTCTTAGAGCTTGTTCTCAGTGTGTAGTTAATCATTTTCCATGTTTTAAAGAATTTTAGATTCAATGTATTGTCTATCACACTCTCACAATGTTTCATTAGCAATACTTCTCGGGATCGTGAGTTATTAATGTATCTTTGCTCACTGGTCTGATAACTGTAGCGGCTCGTGAATGTCGGGATGGACATATGACTTGCTAAACTTTTTTCTCTGCATGTAGTCCATCTTTTTTGATGAAATCAATCATGATTGATAGCTTAGCAAGTTAATTAGATTTCCGCAAGAGGAATTATGCCAATTGCTGTTGTGCTCAGAGAATTGTTCACAACACTGAATAGATATAAGAACAAAAATAGCAAGTTTTGTGTTCTTGCATCAACTTCAACATATCTATTTTGATCCATTGATTGTTGGATCATCTTCCAAGCAACATATATGGTTATTTGTTTTCATTATCTAGCTAAAGAGGCCCACTACACTCTCCAACCATCATTCTTAGTAGATGTGAAGCAGGATTCAACTACACCACTTCATCTCTTGTGACTATCCACCATCTCCTCCAACAGTGGTATCAGAGCAACAACAATCAAGATGGGAGATGGATTTCCATCCTTCATTGACAAATTAGTCAGGAACAACTACTCAGCATGGTCACTTAGGATACATGCTTACCTTCAAGGGAGAAGTTTATATGTATACATCTCAGGAGATGAAGAGATGCCAATCTTCAGGAGCAAGCAACAACCTACAAGGGAAGAGCAAGAAAGGTTGACCACATGGTGTGCAAAGGATGCTCTTTCTAGGTCAGATTTACTAAAATCAATCTTTGATTTCTTGTTACCACATGTTAGAAATTGCAAGAACTCCCAAGAGACTTGGGAATTACTCTCATCATATTTCTCCTCAAACACAAGAGCTAGGAAGAATTAGTTATTGATGGAATTTATAACTCTAAAGAAACAACCAAAGCAAGGAGTGGCTGATTATGTAGCCAAGATGAAAGACGTGGCTAACCAGCTTGCAAGCATTGGAGAAGAGATAGAAGAAGAACACATAGTGAGGCAGATCATAATGGAATCAAGGCTGATGACAAGTGGGAGTCCACCACAGCAATGGACCTCTACATGGATATGCAAATACCTGACCTCAACACCTTGATGGGGAAACTCTTCACCCATGAGACAAAGCTCAACAAGAATGGTGAGAACTCTAGAGGTAACCAATCTTTTGCCCTTTATATAGATAAGAATAAAGCTAATTATAAAGGTAAAGGCAAGAAGCATGAAGAAGAAGCTAGTACCTCTCAAGATAATTATGAAGGATGAGGAAGAGGTGCTAGAGGAAGGGGTAGAGGAGGAAAGAAAGGTAGGGGAGACCCTACAACAACTCACCTTGCAACATTTGTGGTCTTAACAACCACACCACAGAAGAATGCTTCAAGAATACAAGGAATCAAAGGGGAAAAGGTTTCCATAGAGGTAGCTATGGGCAATCAAGAGGCAGATACAACAATGGTGGAGGCAACTACAACCATAACTACAATCAAGGCTACAACAATAACAATTATCAAGGAAATTTCAGAGGAAGAAGGGACTACAACAACTATACTGTAGACCAAGAAGGCTCATTACTCATCATGAACATGACATCCAAGCAAGGTAAAGATGATGAGCATCTTTTCTACATTGATTCAGGTTGTTCCAATCATGTGGCTGGAAATGTAGCTCTATTATCTGATCTTGAAGAACCCAAAGGGAAGCATGAAGTACAAACAAGTGATGATACTAAACACTCAGTCAATCAAATTGGAAATGTCAAAACATATCATGGTAGCATGAACCTTTTGAGTAAATTTTTGTATGTGCCAACTATAACCAAAAAAATAATTAATGTTGGGCTAATTGTTGAGAAGACCCTCAACAATGCTTCAAAAGGATTGTCAAAGGTGAGAACTCTGGTAGATTATTCACATTTGAAATTGAAGACACAAGGAACATAGCACTATTCAGTTATAGAGATCAAACCTTATCTGAGTTAGAAATATGGCACAAAAGGCTATGACACATAGGAGAAAGGACTCTAAAGCAAAAATGTAGGGATCAGAGTGTGCTTGGCATTCCCAATGCGACCAAGCAACATATGATATACAAATATGGAGCATGCCAATTTGGCAAAGCTCGCAAGCAACCATTCAACAGGAGAGGATACATTCATGAAGACTATTTGGAGCTTGTACACATTGATGTGTGGGGACCTAGCAAAGATCCATCCATCTCAGTTTCAAGGTACTATGTTTCATTTTTGTTGGTGCAAATGTCCAAGCCTTCACATTTGGCTTAGCTTGGAGGATTATATGTGAAACGATGTGATGGTTCATATGAACGATAGCTTATAACACTCAATCATTTACCATTTGTAAAAGTTAAATCATTGAGAGAATCCTTCAAGAGCCTAAATCTCATGGAGTTAGGAAGAATCATAGCTACGAGTTTTAATGAGAGAATATCTCCTAATTTGGAGGAATCACTTTTTAAGTGAAATCAAGTTTCAATTCAAATTCAAACTTGGAGGTAAACTCCTTATATAAAGACTTTTGTAAAACTCATGGTGTATGTGGCCGCATAGTGAGCTCTTCCATTGAGCATTAGTAGGGTTTGAGTAGCTCACTCCATATCTTACTCATTCCACTATCATTGGGCATCATTACAATGCCAATGATCTTGTATAATCATGTCATATACTACATATATCTTATTGATCATCTCTGTCTACTTCTCTGCTATGACTACTCAAAATAGTGATCTTTGTCTGGTCATACCTCAGTGCCTTCTCAACCATTTTACATTATCTAAAGCTTGTTGGAACCAGCTTGAAGTCTACTTTATGTTGTTGACTACATACCTTCAGGACCAAGGATTCATCATGAGTAAAGCGGATACCTCTTTGTTTATTAAAAGGAATAATTCAGAGGTAAAATACCTATGTGTATATGTTACTGATATTATACTCACACGTAATGATGCTAATGGCATCAAGCAGGTCAAGAATCAGATGACGCAAGAGTTCAAAATTAGTGACCTTGGATCACTAAAATATTTTCTTGGACTTGAGTTAGTCTATACTAACTCTGGAATTTATATTACTCAGAGAAAGTATATACAAGACATGTTGAAGAAGTTTCATTTGCAGGATGCAAAAGTAGCAAGTACTCCAATGGAAGTGAACCAAAAGTTAAGTGCTCATGAAGGTGATGTGCTTGAGAATATTGCAGGTTACCAAAGCATAGTGGGAAACTTGAACTATGCTACATTGACAATGATTGATATTGCTTATGGAGTAAGTGTTTTAAGTCAGTTTATGCACAAACCTAGGGCACCTCACTTGGAAGCTGCCAAGAGGATTTTGAAGTACCTTAAGGGCACTCAAAATCAAGGACTTTTTTTTTCCTTATACTTCAAACTTGGAGCATCAAGATATATTCAAATGCAGATTGGGCAGGTTGCAAAGATGATAGAAGGAGTACCTCAGGATACCTATCTTTTGCAGGTGATAAACCTATATCATGGTCTTCAAAGAAGCAACATACTGTTGCTCTATCTTCTATAGAGGCAGAGTATAGAGGATTGGCCAATGCTACTCAAGAGGCCATATGGATTAGACTGTTATATACAGATTTGGGTTTGCATACTACATCTCCTATGATTTTTGGAGATAATACAAGCTCACTACATCTTGCAACAAATCCTATTTATCATGCTAGGACCAAGCATATAGAGGTCCACTATCATTATGTGAGAGAGAAGCTATTGAGCAAAGAAATTCAGTTAGCTTATGTATCAACTAAAATGCAATGTGCAGACTTATTGACTAAAGCATTAGATGGTACAAAACTTTGCAGGTTTAAGTCTATGATTGGACTGCAAGACATTCAAGAATATTGAAGAAGAAGAACAAGCCAAAATGTTTGGCTTGAGGGGGAGCTATTGGTGCAAATACCGAGCCTACACATTTGGCTATAGTTTATGTACATTTGAAGATCTGTGGAAACCATTGCCAAGAAGTTTTTATCTTTACCATTTGTAAAAGTCATTCCTTTTGACTTGAAAGAATATTTGTAACTACCACTAAAATCATGGGACTTGTTAGTTGGAAAAGTCACGACTCTAATTGAGAGAATATCTCCTAGATTAGAGGATCGCTTTTAGTGAGAGCCAATGAACAATTAAAATTCAAATTTCAAATGTATCATCTATAAAAGATGGCTGGAAAACTCGTAGGATACAAGACTTCAATTCCGACTTCTTGTTGATCATTTTGTAAGAAAGTGAGGCTTACATTATAGCCTACACTACTCATCATCATTAGGCTTTGATTATCATGCCTATGATCTTGTACAAAATTGTGTTCTAATACAATAGATCAATACTTCCCATCTATGGTCTCTCTGTCATAGTCACTCTTAATAGTCAACTTGTATTGCTCATAACTCAATCAATTCTTTACCATTTTCAATGTTCTATAGATTGTTGGAATCAGCTCCAAGTTCTCTATAGGCTTACAAATGTTGAAGATACTCCATTCAGACAATTTGGAGAAAAATGCATCGAAGCACTCGCTGGTCAAACTCTACAGAGGTCCTAAAAAATCGGGGGTAATGATTCAATTTCTAAATTGATTGCTCTGTGTGTAGTGCATCATTTTAAGTGATTCCACTTGGAATCATTAGCTCATTAAGCTAGTTTGATATTCCCAAAAGGAAGTTTTCTAATTCCTATTGTACTGGAAGCACTGAGCATAACAAGCAGTAGGTGTGTGAACAAAAATAGAAGGTTTTCATTAATCCTTCAACTTGGAAGTAGTCTGTTTTGGTTCAATCTTTTCTCACATCGTTTCCAAAGTACATAGGCACTTGCATAGTGTCAATGGAAAGATAATTGGGCCTACAATGCAACTCTGAAGCAAGAGGCGGCTGGTACAAAGCAGGATTTGGCAGTACCTACTCATTTCTTGAAGTGTCCATCCATCTTTCCCAATAGTTATCAAAGCAAAGTTGGAAGTCTAAACTATGCAACCTTGACAAGGATTGACATATGTTATGGAGTAAGTGTTCTGAGCCAATTCATGCATAAACCTAGAGCACCTCACTTGGAAGCTGCTAAAAGGATTTTGAAGTATCTCAAAGGTACTCAAAACCAAGGTCTTTACTTCCCATACACATCAGATTTGGACATAGAGTTATACTCAGATGCAGATTGGGCATGATGTAAGGATGATAGAAGGAGTACTTCTGGATATTTATCCTTTGCAGGTGATAATCCCATCTCATGGTCTTCCAAGAAGCAACCGACCGTTGCTCTATCTTCAATAGAGGCTGAATACAGGGGATTAACAAATGCTACACTAGAAGCCATTTGTATTAGATTGCTCTACTCATATTTTGGACTTCATACTCATTCACCTATGATCTTTGGTGATAACACAAGTTCTTTGCATCTTGCAACCAATCCCATTTATCATGCAAGAACCAAGCATATAAAAGTACACTATCACTATGTTAGAGAGAAACTGCTGAGCAAAGAGATTCAATTGGCATATGTATCCACAAACATGCAATGTGCAGATTTGTTAACAAAAGCACTTGATGGTACTAAACTTTGTAGGTTTAAAACCATGATTGGATTGCAGGACATTCAAGAAGATTGATGAAGAAGTGCAAGCCAAGATGTTTGGATTGAGGGGGACCTATTGGTGCAAATGTCCAAGCCTTCATATTTGGCTTAGCTTGGAGGATTATATGTGAAACCATGTGATGGTTCATATGAACCATAGCTTGTAACACTTGGTCATTTACCATTTGTAAAAGTTAAATCATTGAGAGAATCCTTCAAGAGCCTAAATCTCGTGGAGTTAGGAAGAATCATAACTATGAGTTTCAATGAGAGAATATCTCCTAATTTGGAGGAATCACCTTTTAGGTGAAATCAAGTTTAAATTCAAATTCAAACTTGGAGGTAAACTCCTTATATAAAGACTTTTGTAAAACTCGCATTGTCTGTGGCCTCATAGAGATCTCTTCCATTGATCATTAGCAGGGTTTGAGTAGCTCAATCCATAGCTTACTCATTACACTATCATTGGGCATCATTACAATTCCAATGATTTTGTATAATCATGTCATATAATACATATATCTTATTGATCACCTCTGTCTACTTCTCTGCTATGACTACTCAAAAGGGTAATCTTTGTCTAGTCATATCTCAGTGATTTATCAACCATTTTGCATGATCTATAGCTTGTTGGAACCAGCTTAAAGTCTACTTTATGCTATAAAAGAACATTTGGTACAACCATTTGGGAGAAATGGCCATCTAATTTCTCATTGGTCATCTACTATTCAGTCCCTAAAAAATCGGGGGTAAGCCTTGGATTGCTAAAATCATTTCTCAGAGCATAGTTTATCTTTTTTTATGATTCCACTTGTACTCATTAGCTATCTAAGCTAATTTGATTCCCTAAAAAATAATTTTATCAATTTTTACTGTACTATGAGCACTGAGCAAAAGAAGCAACAGGTGTATAGAACAAAATAGCAAGTTTTGTGAGACTAACTATTTGTGAAGTAGTCTGTTTTGGTTCAATTGTTTCAAGAATCTACTCCAAAGTACATAGGTACTTTAATGTTGTCATTTGCAATCTAAAAGGGCCCACTATCAAAATCTTAAGTGATTTGAGATAGGTACAAAGCATGTTTTAGCAGTACCACCTCACTTCCTTGAGGTATCCATCCATCTCTTCCAACAGATTTTTGCAATCTCTTTATTTCCAATTGACAAGTAGACAATGTGAGGGGTTGGTGGCTTTACCTCCATGGTGAATAGTCTTCCTTTCTTCTTTCCTTTTTCTATGAGCTTTTAGTCCTACATGGGGTCTTCAATTGAAACTCACCTCATAACCTCTTTCAACCATTTGACCTACTGAAACCAAGTTCTTTGTGATGGTTGGCACATGCAAAACATCCTTCAACACCTTGGAGCTTTGAGATTCATTCAATGCAACATCTCCCATATGTGTAATCTTGTGCTCAATGTCATCCCCTATCTCTAAATGTCCTTGAGTGATGAGTGAATGTAAATTAAAGAAAACATCTTTATTGCAACTCATATGGTTGCTACAACCACTATCAATGTACCATGTAAAATCTCAATTGAATCTTTCACTTGACCCATACATCATAAGCAAGTTCTCATTTTTTGAATTTTCTGAAGTACTAGCATAATTACCTTGGTTCCTTTTGTATCCTTGATTGCCTCCTCCTATCCCTTGCATAATGGCCTGGTTTTCCACAATTGTAGCATTCTCCATTGGATGCTTCTCTTCCATGTGATCTTCCTCTACTCCTTCCTCTTCCTCTTGATCTATAGCTTTGGTTGGAGCCTTCTTGGTTGCTTGAGCTTGAGTTTGACCTTCCTCGCCCTCTATGTTGGGAATTTTGTCCTTTCTTTTGCCTTTGCCTCTACCTGCATAGAAAACTTGGGTTGGCTACCCTTTGATTGTGAACTTCCTTGGTTCATCTCCTTGGTCACAATCAGTGTGACTAATTGATCAAATTTTGGTAGGGAATTCTGCACATAAACTGATGTGGTGAATTCTTTCCATCTTTCATCCTCTGTCAAGCCATTCAGAGTGTGTGTGATAAGATAATCATCTTTGATTGGGCTCCCAATTGAGCCTAGGGCCTCTGCAAGCTCCTTAAACTTCAAAATGTACTAATTTATGTTAGTACTTGGAGCTTTCCTAAGATTATTTAGCTCATTCTTGAACTGAATCTTCCTTGCCTTGGTTGATGAAGAGTACAATCTCTCCAAGGTCTCCCAAACCTTCTTGGATGTGTCCAAGTCTTGTATATGCCCTATCATGCTATTGCTTATGTGTTGGGATCGAATGAATATGACTCTCCTATCCCTTTCTATCCATTCATTAAGTGCCTTGACCTTCCCTTGAAGTGGTGGATCATGTATATGAGGTATTGGCTCCGTGTTGCTCACTAATCCCCACAATCCTTTGCCCATGAGGTAGTTGCTAACTCTAAATTTCCATGGTTGATAATTGACTTTCTCTAACTTTATATTTGTGCATTATACTCAACCATACTAAGATCTAAGATGCTTGTCTAACTTCTCCTTAAGCGCTTGTATGCTTTAGAAAGTGTGGATATTACCTTTTGATAGATTCTTCCTTGCTAACCTTCTTCTAGTTGAGATCTCGATCGATGTTGCTCCCTTTTGATGTCGTCTTGCTTTGATAGACCCTCCTTGTGCTTCCACGAGTTGTCTTGATCCCTTCAAGTCTTCAATATGATGCCCAATGATGTCTCTATGCCTCCAAAATGACTCTGATACCGCTAATGGGGGATGATTCTAACACCCCAATGCAAAAATGGAAGATGGCTACACCTCTAGATAGAGAGGAGCAAAATCATGAGAAAATGAGGTAAGCAAGCAAGGGGGCTGCTTGCTAGAGTTTATGACTTCACTAAAATTAGTGGGAAACTTGTGGAATGCATACAACTCAAGAAACAAAGGCAGGATGATGCTTATATAGAGTTTTACCTTACCTACAATCTAGCTAACCACCCACCAATCAGTGTAGGTGCACTTTTTGGTGGTTGATTGATGAGATTTGAATTTGATTGAGTTTGTTGGAGCTTCTAATTATATTTCATGACTTTGAATCCTTATTTTTCATTGGTCCACTTGAAAAACTCGTGGTTGAGCCCTTTTGCATGATTGCGACTTGATTTTCAACATACATGCACATACACATACACCTAGACACATACACATACATACAAACACATACACACATACTTATACATGTACACACACATACACATATACATACACAATCACATGCACATGTACATGCATGCACATGTACATGCATGCACATGTACATGCATGCACATGCATGCACATGCACATGCATGCACATGCACATGCATGCACATGCACATGCATGCACATGCACATGCACATGCATGCACATGCACATGCACATGCATGCACATGCACATGCATGCACATGCACATGCATGCACATGCACATGCACATGCATGCACATGCACATGCATGCACATGCACATGCATGCACATGCACATGCATGCACATGAACATGCATGCACATGCATGCACATGCATGCACATGCATGCACATGCATGCACATGCATGCACATGCACATGCATGCACATGCACATGCATGCACATGCACATGTACATGCATGCACATGCACATGTACATGCATGCACATGCACATGTACATGCATGCACATGCACATGTACATACATGCACATGCACATGTACATGCATGCACATGCACATGTACATTCATGCACATGCACATGTACATTCATGCACATGTACATGCATGCACATGCACATGTACATTCATGCACATGCACATGTACATTCATGCACATGTACATGCATGCTTATGCATGCACATACTCATACACATATATACACACATATGTATACAGTTACAAATATACATACGCATGCACATATGCATATACATACACATGTGG
>CM035419.1:146059442-146266942 GCA_020310875.1 Ceratopteris richardii
TACAAGTATGCACACATGATATCTTTCCATAGATTATAGTTTTGGACATCTAAGCATTCTTTATTAGGCATAAATATGGGTGTAAAAGAAGGTAAATAACTTGCCATAGATGAAGAACTTGCTTCTTTCTTGGACATTGTAAACTTGGGGATGAACTTGAGAGCTCAAACAATTGAACTTGTGCTTTGAAATTGGTAAAAATAAGTGACATGTGTTGAAAAACACTTCCTTGACAAGAGCGGACATGGAGAAGTGCTTAAAAACACGTTCACCTATGCCTTCAAGTGGGGGAATGGAATTTTGAAAGTGTTTATAAACGCATGACAAAGAAACTTTGTGTGCAAAATAACACTTGAAAATATCCACAAACTTTGGAAAAAAAATGGAAGGCTTAGAGTAGCCTTGGCACGAAAAAGAAGATGAGTCAATGTAGAGAGAGGGCCTAGAGTAGCCCGTTGCACATCAAGCTAACTTTAGAGTAGGGTTAGGAACTTGAGAAAAATTTGTTGGTGGGCTTAGACTAGCCTCCAACCCACAAATTCACATACAATATCTTCCTTATATTACTTGTTGTTACAATAGGAGGACACTTAGTGCCAACAGAGTGCCAAAGAAGAGATGTGGTACCCTCACAAAGTGTCCTTACAAAGTGGGTATTAGAGGACTTGGAGTGTCAAATGAACCAAAATTGGAGGGCTAAAACCTTTGGGAGAATATAATATAAATCCTTATAATGTGTCAAATGGAGGGTAATGGACTCTTGAACAAATACAAAAGGTGCATTGTGAATGGGTAACTTGGATGCTAGAATATGTGCTCAAAAAATGACATTCCTAGGAGATACTTTGCCAACTACAAAGTGGAATGGCGTCATGATTCAAAATATCCTCTAAGGAAGGACTAGAAAAGAAATACCCTTTCGAGAATTTCAAAGGTTTTAAAGCCTACTAATCGAACTACCTCAATGATTCAACTTTAAGCAATCAAGGTGAGAATATATAATGTGTGAACTTTAATGTATGGATGATTATATGTCATCGATGATATCAAAGCAAGGATGCCCCACTAACTTTAGCTTGTTGTTCAATACATTCAAGCTTTCATGTTGAATACAATGAATTGAATGACGGAGGTCATCTATGATGTCATATTTCACACTTTATACCATGAATCTAATGCAAAACATGGGCAAAAAGTTTTGTTCTGAATTTCGAATACTTTTTCACTTGGAATTGGTGAATTAAGAGAGTAATCTCTCTCTATCTCTTTCTCTCTCTCTCTCTTGTGACAAAGAGAGGGGATCAAGAGACTTGATCGCCTACATGTGTTGTGTATGCACAATATTGGAAGGTTTAGATTCTCTCGCCTGATCTCTCTTAGAGAGAAATTGACCACAATGCTAATGTTTTCTTTGGCTTTCTTCAAAAGTAGGTGCAAAGTGAATCTTACTATTTCTCTCTCTCTCTCTCTCTCTTTGAGAAAAAATGGCATTGAAGCTGATGCCTATGGGCTCTTTTCTTTTCTCTATGGCAGGAAACAGAGAGACAACATGATTTTAATACATTTGTGAATCCATATATGAGAGGCAAACTGACTATCTGATCATGGCCATAGTATTCCGCTTGCACTGCATGACGTGCCATACATTATGGTGTAGAGCATCCACACTCCAAACTAATTCTCATAGTGCTTGTGTCTTTGCAAAATTTCAGCTACAGATTATCAAGGAGCTTCAATTTTGCTCTCAATTCCAATAACTGATAGTTTAGACCAAACGGTGTATGCACATGTGCTACCATTGAGCCACAGAATTAGACACACATAATCGAGGACTAGAGGAAGGTGGGAGGAGCATAGCACTAGGTAGTTTCCACCCTCTATAATGCCAAGTCACAATGGTACCACTTCACTTCTATGGTCTTTGCCACCATGTGTGTTTTGTTCATTTGAATTTTGCTAGTTTGTTATGCTTGTAGAAAATTGAAATGGTGTCCTCTCTATCCAAACTTGAGGCACCTAGTAAACATGTTTGTGAAGGCTGCATTTTGGGCAAAATGCAGCATTCCTCATTCCCAAAAGATGGTTCAGTTCAAGCCACTCACAAATTGCAGCTAGTGATGTTTGTGGTCATTTGCAGACACCTTCTTTTGGGAACTATCTTTACTTCATGACTTTCATTAATGATTTTTTCAGGCATGCATGTGTATATCCATTGAAAGAAAAGTCCAAAGTGTGTATGTGATTCAAATAGTTTTTGGTATTGGCTAAAAATATGTGAACATGTAAAATGGACACCCTCAATTTTGATCGAGGGGGGGACTATATGTCTTCTGATTTTAATGCATTTTTGGCTGAACATGGGATAAAACATCAGTGTATAGTGCCTCATACACTCAAATAGGGTTTGGTATTTTGAATGATGTTGCTCCAATGTGCCTACATGTGCTAGTTGCAACCATTTTGTATGCTCATCTTCTTCCACACAACAAGCTAAGATCCCTTGTTTTTTTTGCTTGTATATGTTTTTGCCAATATATGATATTTCTATGATCTAACAATCTCTTTGTCTTTTTCTCTCACTATGAGTTTTTTGGGTCCAAAAGGAAAAATAGGAACAATAGATTTAGCCCATTTAGGCACTACTTCCAAACTGAACAAATAAGCATCAGGAAGTTCATCAGATACTCCTTGTAGGATTCCCCTGAAGTAACTTTAGAAAGGTGATAAAGTATAAGATGAGCCTTGCCTTTTCTTGCTACCACTTCAAAATCATATTCCATTACTAAGTGAAACCTTCTTATTAATCTTCCTATATTGCATGGTTTGTTCACAATGTAGAGTAGGGGTTGATGATCTATAAAGAATTCAAAGTTATTTTCAAGAAAATAATTTCTAAACTTCTTGACTTCATAAACCATGCCTAATCTTTCTCCATCTATAGTTTTGTAGTTCCCCTCCATTGCATTCAATTGCCTACTCGCATAAGCAATGGGAAGATCTATTTTTTGTTCACTCGTAGGCGAGCACACACCCAATAGCATAATAGGAGGCATCTACATGAATGTGAAATGACTTATTCCAATTTGGTGTTGTTAAGATTAGTGTTGAACACAATCATCATCTGAGCTTATTGAAAGAGGTTTCACACTCGTCATTCCACTCAAAGTTAGTCAAAAGGTTGTATAGAGGCTTTGCAATTATTGCATAAATGTGAATAAAACATCCATAGTATCCACAGTGTCCCATGAAAGCTTGTAATTCCTTGATAGTCTTTGGTCTAGGTAGCCTTACAATGGCTCTAAATGTATCTTCATCCGTTGACATCCCATTCTTTGAAATTATGTGTCCTAGAATTTCGCTTTGCCTGATCATGAAAGCACACTTTTATGGGCCCAAGCAGACCTAATATTCCCTACATTTGTCAAAGATCTATTTCAGCTCTAGGATATGTGGTTGTTTGATGTTGGAATGAGTGCACAAGTCAACCACATATACCTCTAAGTTCTTTTGCAAGAATTCTTTGACACATGACACATCAGCCTTTGGAATGTAGAAGGTGCATTAGTGAGCCAAAATGACATCACACAAAATGCAAAGAGACCCCATTCTGTGGCAAAAGACATCTTATGTTGATCTTCAGGGGAAATGGATACTTGATTGTAGCTTAAGAATCCATCAAGGAAGCTATAAACTTCCTTACTTGCTACACATTCTAATAGGTGTTTGGTGACATGAAGCAGATAGCTATCTCATATGGTGGCTACATTAATTTTTTTTGAGGTTAATGCATACACATAACTTTCCATTCTTTTGGGCACTACCACAATGAGCAATACCCATTCGGTATGCTCAATTTCATAGATAAATCATGCTTCTATCAGATGATCGATTTCCTTTTTAACTTTGGCTATGTAATTTTCATTATATGTGTAAGGTTTTTGCTTGGTAGGTTTGGCTTCTAAGGAAATCGAGATTATGTGAGAAGAGATATCTAGATCCACTCCTTTCAAGTCCTTATAACTTCAAGCAAATATTTCGTGATACTCTCTCAACATATCTATTAGCTCAGGTTCCTCTTCCTCACTGAGGTCATGCCCTATGTACATGCATCTCTCTTTGCCATCCTCTATGGTCACTATGATCTTTTTGTCCTTTCTTTGTTGTCATAGGCTTCTCCTACTAATGCTTCTTGCTTGGGCATTTGTACCATGGTTTTTATATCCTCTATCTCATAATTTTTGATGTTTTTTGGTTACTTCAAACAAGGATTCTTCTTCTTCTAGGGTGATTTCTTTTTTCTTCCCTTTCTTTTTATCACTCTTGTCATCTTCTATCATAGTCAACTTTTTGTCTGACTCACATCCTTAAAATTCTTGAGTTCTAGCCTCTATCATTTAAAGATATTCTTCCTCTGAGGCGCAAAATGGTTCCATGATGATGGATTCCTCATCCTCATCATTGACTTCCAAAAGTGTAGATAAGAAAGGCTCACATTCTTCTAGAACATGTCCAAACATGAGTGGTTCTATGGTGAAAATCGAGATGTCATAGCCATCTTCATCACAATGGGGGGTCCATTGCTCCTCATTGATAGCTATGTCCATCGTGGCTAAGATTTATGCCCAACCATGGGGTTCAAACTCCTCATTAGGGAATGCCATAGGTGCATATGCTAGGTCTTGAATACATCTAGGATTCTCATTAGCACCTAGGCTTCAAGCGTTTAATCTTTTCTCTTCCTCCAGTGCAACTTTACACATCGATAAGTGTGTGTCCTTGTGCATCCATGAAGATTTTGATCCTATGGAATGCACAGATTCTGTCTCATCTAATGTTCTATGGACTGCTTGCAATGGTGGTACATCCCTATGAGAATAGTCTTTGAGATTGACTTTGGTGGTCACACCTAGGTTCTGTAAGTACAAAGAATTGGTTCCCCAATTTTGCACTATTTGCAACTCTCTCATGAAGAGTCCTCCTAAAATCATCTCATAGACGTGCTTTGTACCAAAATCGCATATGGAAAAAGTGCGTTCAAACTCAACACCACAAGTAGTGAGAGTTATCCCTTCTAGAAACCCTATGAGTTTCTCAATATGTTTTTCTTCCATTTGCAACTTCATTCTAGTTGGTCTAAGAGATAGCTTGCCCCAATATTTCCATAGGGAAGTGGTCGCAATAACAACTCTTGCTTCCAAATCTAAAATAGCTTTTGTAGTATAACCTTGTTATGTGATAGGAAGATAGTATTTCCTTCTTCTCCTTTGCTAGGACATGTGGTGTGTGCAAACAATGCCTCTTATCCTATCATTGGAGTAGGAGAAATTGAGCTTACGGTTGCCAATGGAGGTGTGATTCTCTTGAAAAATGCATTGTATGTACCTAGTATAACGAAGAACTTAATTTCAATTCTATTGATTGCCAAAGCTAAACTTCATGTACATTTTGTTGATGATAAGTGTATGGTTCATGATTTCAACAATGGTGATATTATCCTGATGTCCGGTACATTATGTAATAGTTTGTATTGCATGGACACATACAACAGGGCTGCCTTGAATGCCTTGGTTGCTCATATTTCTTCCATGGCTGAAATGGAGCTTTGGCATGCTCGTTTTGATCACTTGAACTTCAATAGTTTGTTTTACTTGCAAAAGAAGGACATGATTATTGATTTGCCAAAACTTGAGTCCATTGAAAAGCATGCATCTAAAGGTTGCATTCTTGGAAAAATGCATCGTGCTTCTTTTCCAAAAGATGGTCATACACACACTACAAGAAAATTACAGCTTGTTCATACTGATGTATGTGGTCTTGTCAAGACTCCATCCTTTGGGAAGCATGTATATTTTGTTACCTTCATTGATGATGCTACTCATCATACATGGGTGTATCCTATGAAATCAAAGAATGAGGTATTTTTTGTACTTCAAAGCATTTTGACTCTACGCACGGATCGTGGTGGTGAATACGTGTCACATGAGTTTAATGATTTTCTTTGTGAAAGAGGTATTTCAAACCCATGTATGGTGCCATATACACCTCAAAAAAATGGTGTTGTCGAGTGGAAAAATGGAACACTTCTTGAAATGGCATGATGTATGGTTAAAGGAAAGCACCTTCCTAATAAGGTTTGGATGGAAGTGGTCATGTGTGCAAAGTATGTGTTGAATCCTTGCCCTACAAAAGCATTGAGATTCATCACTCCTTATGAGGCTTGGAATGGACATAAGCCTATAATTAGTCATATGCATGTGTTTGGTTGTTTGGCATATGCTCTTGTGCCATCAAAACAATGTCACAAACTTGATGACAAGGCAAAGAAATGTATACTTGTTGGTTATAGTGCTGAAAGTAAGGGATATTGTTTGTATCATCCATTGATGAATACAATTATTGTGAGTCGAGATGTTGTATTTGCTGAAAATTAGTTTTCCCTTTACTTGAATGCAAAAAACAGCCAACAGTTAGCTCACAAGATGTGTTTGATACACTCATGTCTTTGTTCCAAAATGGCACGCTTGACTATGGCCATTTAGAGTAGCCAATTGAGGCTCAAAGGGCTGAATAATCCAAGAAAAATAGAACTGAGAATACAGAGAATTTTCAACCAAATATGGCTAAAACTTTTCAACCAAAAATTGTCAAAACAATTGAAAATTTCCAGCCACATATGTATGAACATTTGTATAAAAATATGGCTGAAAATGAGCATGAAATTCAGCCCACACATGATATATATGTTTACAATGTATTGCATAATGAACGCATGTCTATCAACAGTGCACAAAGTATGCCAAAGTGGTTGAAACAAACTTTATAGGACAGCAAATTGATTGCACCTTTACTTGGTAGAACAAGATAATGCTCTCACCATGCATCAAGTAATTTTGCGGATTATTGTCTTATTGCAACAACATGTAATGAAGAGCCATTTACATTTGAAGATGCATGTGATGATCCACAATGGATGAGTGCTATGCAATCAGAATTGGATTCCATACATAGAAATGGTACTTGGGAGTTATGTGAATCGCCAAAAGGAAAAAATGTCATTGGTACAAAGTGGGTTTACAAGATTAAGAGAAAGTCTAATGGTAGCATTGATCGCTATAAAGCTATATTGGTTGCCAAAGGATATGCGCAAAAATATGGCATTAACTATGAGGAAACGTTTGCACCTACTTCATGCATGATTACCATTCGTACCATGTGTTGCTCTAGCACAATGGTAAGTACCACGTTAAGAAGCTCCACCTCCTTAATGTCAATCTGCGGAAGAGATAGGAGTGATATGAAGATCGTGAATGTGAAATGTAGTGAGAGTGAAGGTGAGAAGCATAGAGATGCACACACACACATACACACACAATGAAGAGACAAACAAGACACAATGGAAGGTAGGAAAATAGACTCTATTACTCAAGATCTCAATTACAAGCTCAAAATAGCTCTAAACTCTCTCTACTCATCCAAGCTAACCTAAAAAATGAGCTCTCTAGCTCTTTTTATAGTTTTTAGACTAGTTTTGACCGGTTTCACATCTAGTGATTGACATAGTCAAAAAATAGGTTCTAAGTGCTATTTGAAAGTGTAAACGGGATCCAAAAATAGCCAAAATTGGTAGGCTTGTTCTACCTAAACTCCTCAAGCTCGAGGACTCCTCTGCTTGCACGAAATGGAGCTATGAATTAAAAGTGGTTGTCCTATGTTGCATATGGTACAAGAGTGATGAAAATCATTGTTGAAGGTTTTGAAAAAGTAATATAAAACATAATTCTTTGAAAAAATAATCTGACTGGCTCCCCACTACTTCGTTGTGATCCGCCTTCACATGCTTCCTCGACGTCTGTGCCTCTGGCTACTGCCAACACCCCCCTCCCTCTCGCTTCTGTCATCCTTAACAGAACCTTGTTGCAAGGTCTGTCAGATATAGTTTTGTAGGAGGTCCTGAGCGAGGGTGTGCTCTGAAATGTGAATACCTCTAGCAAGAACTGCTTTGAGTTTTTCCCAATTCATGGGTAAAGGTTCATCTGGTGGCGGGAGTCTGTAGTGCATGGAGTACACTAGTTGTTCACAGGCAAATAATTGGAGTAGGTGTGTGGGCCTGCTGATGAACACCTCTGAATGGTATTCTCGAAAACCGGTAGTAAACATTTCTTCAAAGGTCATTTTATAGCATGCCGATAGATATTTGATGCGACAGTGCAAGGCATAACACACCCGGAGCGATGGTGTCGTACTCATATCATATGCTAAATCTTGATTGCCATGCTCAAATCCCCCGGTGTTCACATGTGGTGCCTTGACGCGATAGAAGACTTTGAATACAATCTGCATCATGTCAAATATTTTGACAGTCATATGTGCTGCTACATCATCCATTCATCATAAGCGAGGGAGCCAGTGGCGAATCGTTGCCATCATATAGCCTACTGTGGGTGGTCCATGGGGTGGAGTAAAGTACAGGTAATTGAGCCAGTTCTGGCATTGCTTGTTGTTTTGTACTTTGATTACAAAGGCCTTCCAAGAGCGGCGTCGTGGTATCGGTCCCCAACATGGGTTATACTTTAAATGGAGTGGTGCTTTGGCCTAGGTGCTCATCATTTCTGGATATTCTTGTAATAAGTCCTGGCGCCAAGTTGGTTGATATATTTCTCCTCTCTACACGTCCGTTGGCAAGTCTTCATGTTCAAACTGAGTTGCATGGGAGGGTTTCTTGCCTGTCTCTTTTTCGATGGCCAATTGGTATTCTCCCTTAACATAAAATATGGCTTGTAAGCTCATGCCCAGATATATACCTGTGAGGGGCCAAGTGAGCGAAATAACGGGATTGTAGTATACGTTCCTCGATCATAGCCATTGCATGTAATTGAGCTTCCACGTGTGTTGAGTGGGTCTTGCCAAGTTCTTCTAAAGTCTTCATCCATGCAGGGGTAGGGAGTTCAAATGTGGTCTGGCCTTCGGCTGTGACACATCCGCCTAAGATGGGTTGTGGTTCATAGGCTTCTTCAAAAGTGTCCTCCACCAGGATAGTCACTGTTTCTTCATCCGCTAGGAGTTCTGGTGGGGAATCTGGCCTAGGGGGTGCTTCGTATGCTACTATCTGTGTTTGAGGGGTCAATACCTAGGCCCGTAAAGCATTGAGTTCCTCGATGATCTCAAGAGATATGGCCGCAAGTGCTGGTGGTACTTGCTGTATAGGTTCTCTTAACTGTAACATTTTGTGTTCTTCTTTGAGCTTCTGATATGCCTCGTTCATATTGTCATACTCCTCTAGTAGTCTGACATGATCTTCCAATAGTATCTTCATGGATTCAGAGAGGACAGCTTTGAAACGGCTGGGACTCAAGGGTTCATCCGGTTGATCTAAAGCAGCTTCAAGGTTCTCTCTATGCTGTTCCTACAAGCGTTGGTTCTCTTCTTTAGCTGTTGTGAGGTGGCATCTTAGTAGTCCCATGTTTCTAGTGAGCATCGCATTGCGAATGGTTTGAGCCCTTAACAAATTATCGATATATGTAATGGCCTCTTTTGTCTTCTGTTCACTTTCGAGTTCAAGTTTGTGGTAGGCCTAACATAGCTCTTGGTAGCGTGTGTTAAGGGAGACATTCTCTATTGATAATGAATTTAGCTGCAACTGTAAGTCATTCGTGGTCTGCTGTAGTGTCTGGTAACTGGTGCCTAGAGATGCGAATTCATCTCTCACTTATGTCATACAAACGAACATTTGACGGAATGCAGTGTCGATTATGGGTGATAGTATTAATGGTTGAGTGAGTGAAGATGCTGTGGGTGTGGGTGTTGATGCGACGGGAAGGGGAAATAGGGATGGGAATGTGGATGTAGTGGTGACTGTGGAAAAATGTGTTGTGCCTAAATGTGATGGTGAAATGGATGAGGTGAGTGGTGGTGCAGTGGGTGGTGATATGTCCATGTCACTGGACGTTGTGTCGAGTGCAGTGATCGTGAATAGTGGAGTGACAATGGGTGCATGAGTGGGTGTGAAAATAGGATTTACAAAGGTTGTCGAATAATTTACTGATGGAATTTTGTGTACTGCTTGGTGGAGAGGGGAAAGAGGAAATAGAGTGGGTCAGGGAGGTGAGACGGGGGAGAAGGTTAATGGAGGGGGTAATGGGAATAGGGGTCTTGGAGGGGTGGGGAAGGAAGGGATGGTTGGATGGAGAAACGGACTAGATAGAAGGGTGGAGATTCTAGGAGGGAGGCTAGGTTGTGTAGGTGCGGAAAGGTTGAGAGGAATTGAGGCAACAAAGGCTTTTGCTATCGCACTATCGAAGGACGTGGATGGTCGAGGGGATGTAGGGTGTACAGGAGAGATTGGAGGGGCGGGAGGTGAAAGAGGAGTAGTTGATGTTGTGGGTACTTCGACGATGTTAGGGGTATGTACAGTAGAGGTGCAAGGTGGGGAGTCGATGACGATTGTTTTTTCTATCAAAGGACTTTCCGGAATGAGGCCTGCTTCTTGGGCCTATTGTGAAGATTGAGCATCCATTGGTACACGAATATATTGACCGGGATTTGATAGTAAGCGAATTCGGTGTGGGTCAAATTGTGGTAGTGGCTTTCTCTGCAAATAGCGTAATGCTTCATTAGTGCCTACTGACTTAACCAATTCTCTGAAACCTTGAATGTAGGCTTCTTCGAAGCCTCCTGTAGTGAGTTCTTGTTCTACAAGCGCTTGGTTTTTTTCCTCAGAGAGTTTTTTGTGTGCCCAAACAGCTTGCATGGTGTGGTATAGCTTTTTGATTGCCAATGTGTAGGCCGCAGCTTCAAATGTTTCATTCTCGTAAGTACTTGTGTCAGTGTGAGTATCAGTGTGTTGTTCTTGTTCATCAATCTGCACATTCTCTTGAGAGTTATGACTGGCTTGACTGGCTTCATCATCTCCGTCTTCATCATCAGTCTCTGTCCTTTTTGCTTCAGAGCTGGAGACTACTTGCTCTTGCGGTTGATCAGGGGGTGTGGTAGGGTAACTTGGTCGTTCATATTCTTGAGAGAAAAATTGTCCTTCTAAAAATTGAAATTTGTTTGAAAAAGCATCCAGCATTTCAAAATCGAACGTGGTATTCATTGGTTCTACTTCCAAATTGGGTATAGGAAAAGTAAATGTTTCTGCACCAATGGGGGTGGGAATTTTTGCTGCTGTAGTGGTGGGTTCTTGAACTGAGGTTGCCTAAGAGGTAACTGCATTGGTAGTGCCTTCTGTGATGACAGGTCGTGACAGTCGTATGTGAATGGGTTGTATAGGCACAGGGGGGTTTCGTAGGTGACTGTTCTGGAGAGGGTTGTGGTGACAGGGACTCTGGAACTTGTAGGCATGGGATAGATCCTCGCATGCGCTTTCCTGCCCGTCCCTTGCTAGATTTTTGGCCTTCTTGGCGGTCCCTTTGAATGCCTTCAATTCTTCACTTGTCATTGCACGTTCTATAGGCAAGTCATAAGCCAAACACATATACACAATTCGAGTGAGAGCACAACATCCATGGATGACTTTTTTCCTTTCCCATCTCTGCTGCGCTAAGTACAACTGATCAATGATCCAACTTGCAAGATCAACTGTTTGGGGCCCTATACATGCTAAATACAAACCAAACCAAATACGCTTGTGAGGCATAGTGAAACAATCCTGAGCCGGAAATGCAAAATGTTGCATACATATACGTAACGACTTAGATAGCTCAGGTGTGATGGCCGAGATGTCTTCCCATTTCATAACGTCACCACGCTTCATCGGCTCTAGAATCAGCCTTTCTCGCTTTGTTGGCATGTGAGTTCCATGAATCTTAATTGGAGATCGAATCAAATCCTTTGAAACATAGAACTTCTTGAATGGGGAGTCATTTACTAAAGGCGGCAAAATGAATATGCTCGGCAAGTCCTTGTTCTCGAAGGCTGTAAGTGTGGTCACCAGGTAGTAGCATCTATAAAAATCTGGTTTGGGTAATGGGTCACTGAAGTATTCCGTGAAGCCTGCTCTTGCCCAAACATGCTTTAAGTCTTCTGTATTTTGGAGCGCTTCAAATTCTCTGGAGAAAAACTGATACTTGCCCCACTTACTATTGTCAAAAGTCAATGTGGCATAAAAAATGAAGTCTGCGTTTGCCAAAGGTCCTACTAAACCTTGGAACTAATGGAAATTATGGTGAACTTTTTCGGTGTATCCCCTAGGAGGGTCATGGATCGGCATAGGTCCTGCGAATCCTTGAAATTCAAGTGGTTGTATCGTGGGATGTGGTTTGGCCAGTAATTTGCCAAAATTGACCACAAGTACACTGGGGCCAACTTTAGACTGTCCTTCTGTCTGCATGGTAAGTGATGCAAGTGTGGAGAAGATCTGCTACAAAAGATTAGCACATTAGTATGGAAATTAATCATGGTCCCATTAAAGTGAGACTGAAATCCCTTTCCATAACCGATGTGTAACCCGTGTAGCCAAGTGTTGTGAGGTGGTTGATGGAATGATTTTTGCAAGATTAATGCAGGTCTCTAGACACCTACATGCTTCAGCTAGTGCATACGTTTCTTGATGAGATGTTATTACAAGTTTTGTTGGGTTATAGTGTGTGAATTTGTACAAAGTTCAGTTGTGAATGAGTTATTACAAGGGAGTTGGTTGTTCGGGATGGGATTAATGTTAGACAAAGGGTTCTGAGGAGACATCTGGATAGGTTTCGGTATCCACTTCCTAAGAGTTACTGAGCGGGTGGTATGTTTCCGCTGAGGGATAAAAGGTGATATTGGATGTGGTGGTGTTGAGGGGAAGATATTTCTGAGGGGTATATATTACATGGCTTGAGTGTTGAGCTATAATACACTGTTTGGGTACCCATATCTGTGTGGCTGTGGGTCGATTTGTTAGGTACTTCTTGGCGATCCAAATCTGTCGACTATTCGTACTTGTAGAAGAAGGTCTAGGAGATGTTGAATATTGCCTATGATCCTGTTGAAACTTCATCTTGTCCTTGTCTGCATTGTTGATATTTGTCAGTGCTTTCTGTTCTTTTGGCACCCATATTTGTTTCATGCCTCTTGCTTTGTGGTGTTGATACTGTTGCTTTCTTTGCACAGTCTGGTAGGGTTGTTAGTTTGGGTTCCTCTATTGTGGGTGACTCCTTCGTGGTTGGGGTTGAGAGGTCGGATGGACACTCTGCTTTAGAAAATAAGGGAGGTCCAACACTTGCGGAACTTTCCCATTAGGAAGTGCTTCATTTTGTACCTTAAATCTAGGCCAGACTATAGTACGTGTGGAAGGATGGGTGCCGTAGGGTGTTGTGCCCATGTGGCCGCTGATGCAGTCCACCTGACCACTGATGAAACCCACCTGACCACAACTGGAAGACCCGGGAAAAATCTGTAGAAATTCTTTTGTCTGGCCCCTATCCATTGACAAGCTCTCATGGGTTGAATTTGGAAGGAGTGTGCTTAGCCGAAGGATCTGGCCAAAGATCTTCCGGTCCTCTGTTGCATGCAGTTCATATGGTCTAGGGTTACATACCTCAGGCAGAGTGTTGTTAGGGAACTCAAGCGGTATCACTCGCCGCTGGTCTAAGATTCCAATCTGCAAGGAGCTTTGTCTAAGATTTAGGTCCACTAAGTGATCTTATAGCCAATCTTGGCCAAGGATTAGGGGTTCTATCAGGTCGTCATCATGGCACACTAGTACCTTCGTTGTCATAGTCATATCGTGTATGAGGATAGAAAGATCCACATCACCTATGCAAGGGGTTTCCATGCCTCCTAGCCTATGAGGTATGCCTCAATTGGCCACATTTCTATTCCTAAGTCCTTATAGTGGGACCATCTAATCGCACTAGTCACAGCTCCTGAATCAATTAAAACCCTGAGCTCTTGGTAAGGCTTGCCATGCTCTAGCCTGACTCTAATGAATTGTCTCCTGTCCACTATGATAGGATGAGTGGTTGACTTTACTTGACACATGGCCATGGGGTATCTGGGTGTTGTTTCCAGATGGTTATAATGTTCTCTCCCTAGTCCTTATCTTCTTAACTTCATGTGCTTAATGCGTTCTATAGGTTCTGCTTGAGCTTCAACTCGTATTCTATTTTCTTCCTCCTTATGCTTCTTTGCCAACGTGAGTCTTCTAAGCATATCCTCAGTAAGAGGTTCCTGATAAAGCTTGACTCTACAGCCACTAATGTAATTAGGCATTATGTCTCCTTCTAGGGTGGCTAATTGTACTGCTTCACTTGTCGAGAGTCTATTAATGATCATAGGTCCATAACCTCGCTTTTCTAATTTCCGTGCATGCTATTTCAACGTATACACTAGGACTAAATCTCCTTCTTTTAAGCCTTTGTCTTTCACATGTGCATTGAAATAGGCTTTGTGTCGCTTCTTTGCTGCATATATGCTACTGCTTTTAGCCTGGTCTCTCCTAATCGTTCAAAATCCATTATTCTTGATGATAATTCATGGCCGGTCCATTGATGTTCTTGTGCAACCTTAAGGGTCGGTCTTGTAGGCCACTCGATATGCCCAAACAACATGGTGTAACTGTTTGTCCCAATCTGAACGTTTGTTGTTCATAATTTTCGTCAATACGTTACAAAGGATCTTGTTAGTACTTTCTGCTTCACCATTGGCCTAAGGATGATATGGTGCAGATTTCTTGTGAATCACCATAAAATCTTGTAACAAATATTCAATGACTTGGTTAAGAAAGTGAGTTCCTCGATCACTCACTAACTCTATAGGCAATCCATATCTTGAAAAGAGTTTTCAAATAAGAATTTTGCAGTTGTGTGTGCATCATTCTTTTTTGTGGCCTTAGCCTCTACCCATTTGGTAAGATAATCTAGCGCAACAATAATGTATTCAGCATGAGTGCCTTTTGCAAGGGGGGTTAATGGGTCCTACAAAGTCTATACCCCACTTAGAAAATGCACGTCCTCCCATCATGGGTTTCAATGGCATTTTGTCTCTGCGAGTAGGAAATTGAGTTCTTTGGCACACATCACATCTCTTAACATAGGTATGTGCATCCATGTGAAGAGTGGGCCACCATAATCCTGCAAGACCACCTGCAACACCTTGGTGTGCAGTCTCTAGTATGCTCAAATAATCGCTCTCATGAACACACTGTCTTAGGTATCCATCTCGTCCTCGTTTGTATAGGTTGTCGCTGTGAAGAGATGGATATGTATGTGCTTGAAGATGAAGAGGTATTGCAAAATCCTTGATCTACACCACCCAAATGAACTCAAGAGTATGTGGTGGGCCCTTTTAGCTTGCCAATGGATGTATTAGACACCCTATGTACCTTGGAAGATCACTCTCAAAAAGATAGATCAAAACAGATAAGTTGGAGTTATCTCAGATGTGAAGAGCTTGCTATTTTGGTTCATACACCTATCCAATGTTTTGCATAATTCTCTAATCACAGCAGTAATTAGATAAATTCCTTTTGGGGAAGTCTCGTTAACTTAAGGAGCTAACTTTCAAGAGTAATCTCATAAAAAATAATGAACCACACACTGAAAATGATGTTTAACAAGTGATGACATCATCCCGATTTTCACGGGCTGCTACAGTAATGAGACTAGTGAGCAGAAAAATAAACATAACTCAAGCTTTAAGAATCCAATGATTATGAAAATTTGTATGCTTATACTAGAAAGTATTTTGAATCGAAGAAGCTTTAAATCATTGAATTTCGTTAAGTATACACTGAGCAACAACTCTGACAAGAGGAGTAAAAAACTTGGGTACCTGACAAAGAAGTGAAAATGAACAGATGGAGTTGATTTCAACTAAACATAACTGAAGATTGAAACATTCAAATGAAATGAAAATTGATGAGCATATAGTAGACTTATAGAGCTAACTTTACCAAGTTAAATCACTGAAAATGATGCACCAAGCTCAGAGAAACCATCTCTGCAATCTGACTCAAAAAACTGAGAGATATGGTAGTGATTAGTACACTTCACAAGAACATGGAAATATGAACCCAAATGATCATGAAAATGAAAGTATATTGATTTTACAACACAATGGACTTACTGATACATATGTGTGCCTTAGAACCCCACCTTGATATGGCATAAAGCTCAGCTCTTCGAGGTCTTCTTTGAGGTCTCTCTAACCATGACTAAAGCTGCCATCTACTTATAGTTGAGCTTGGGAGGCTAACTTCCCTCAATCACTCTCCAATCAATTAGTGATTGATTTTATTCTCTATCTACCACAAATCATGAATTCGTGACTCCTCTTTCCCTTTTTGATGAATGGACTCAACCACTTAAGATTCTTTCACTTTTACATTAAGTAAAGTCTTCAAAAGTTACAAGAGGTAGTTCACAAGTGAACTTTACATTGTCTTCATTTTAAGGCTTCTTTGAATTTGTGGGACTCAAGCCAATACTTAGGCTTGTCATAGACTTGCTCCAACAGCTCCCCCTCAAGCCAAGTATGCTTGAGGTCTTCAATATTCCAAGATTACCTGCAAACCAATCATGGCTTTGAATTTGCAAAGCTTTGTACCATCCAATGCTTTGGTTAGAATATCTGCACATTGTTGATGAGTGGACACATTTGATATTTTAATCTCTTTGATTAGAACATTCTCTCGTACATAGTGATAATGAACTTCAATATGTTTAGTCCTTGCATGAAACATTGGATTAGCAGCTAAGTGAATAGAACTCATATTGTCACAAAAAATAGTTGGAGTTCCAAACTCCAATCCAAGATCTTTGAATAATGTCTTCATCCACATATCTTCTTGTGTAGCTATGGCAGACCTCAGTATTCAACTTCAGTAGAAGAGAGAGCAACTGTGGGTTGCTTCTTGGATGACCATGAAATAAGCTTTGAACCTACAAAAGTAAGATATCCTGAAGTTCTCCTTCTATCTTCCTTGGAACCAACCCAATCTGCATCAGAAAATAGCTTCAAATGTAAATCAGATACATAAGGATAATAAAGTCCTTCATTATGGTTCCTTTGAGATACTTGAGAATCCTTTTGGCAGCATCCATGTTGGTTTCCTTGGTGTGTGCATAAATTGACTTAGCACACTCACACTGTAACATATATCTACTCTTGCCAATGTGGCATAGTTGAGACTACCCACTAGACTTTGATATGATGTGATGTCTTCTATGAGTTCACCTTCATGTGAGCTCAATTTGTGATTGACCTCCATTGGAGTACCTGCAATCTTACAATCTTGCATCTTGAATTTTTCCAACATGTCCTTAATGTACTTTCTTTGAGTGAGAAACAAACCATGATCTTTGTAGACAACTTCCAAAGCTAAGAAGTAGGTAAGTGAACCCAAATCACTTATCTTGAACTCTTCTCTCATCTGATCTTTGATCTTCTTCATACCATCTGCATCATTTCCTGTCAATATAATATCATCTACATATACACATAGGTAGATGATATCAGAATTACTCTTTTTAATAAAGAGTGAAGGATCTGCCTTGCTTGGTTGAAAGCCTTTGTCTTGCAAGAATGAAACAAGCCTGAAATTCCATGCTCTTGGAGCTTGCTTGAGACCATACAATGCTTTGTTAAGTTTACACACATAATCATGATAAATTTGATTCTCAAAACCAGGTGGTTGTGCCATATATACCTCTTTTGTTATCCAACCATTCGAGAATGCATTCTTTACATCTAGTTGAAGTATCTTCCAATTCTTGGAAGATGAAATACTAAGCAAAACCCTAATAGTAGGCATCTTTGCCACAGGAGAGAAGGTCTCCTCATAATCAATTCCCTGAGTTTGTGCAAATCCTTTTGCTACAAGCCTTGCCTTATACCTGTTTATGGAACCATAAGAATTCTTGTTGAGTTTATAGACCCATCTTGAGCCTATTACCACCATGGAAGAAGTCTTGGGCACCAAATCCCAAGTGTTGTTTTCCCAAGTGCTTCAATCTCTTCCTTCATTGCATGCTTCCATTCTGATTTTACTTTGGCCTCTTCAAAGGATGATGGCTCCTCTTGATTTATGTCTTGTGCTATGTAAATAGAATGTTTAGTTACTAATGAGGTGTCAAACCCATACCTTTTTGGTTTTTTGCTTTCCCTTATAGATCTTCTTAAGCCATGTTGTGATGATTCTGCCTCATGTCCAAGTTCCTGCAATTTTTCTTTACCTTTAGACTTCCATGCTTTGATTTTTTCCATCTGAGTTTCTTCATCATCATCTGAAGTATCTTGTTCTTCAATCTTTGGTTGATGTTCTCTGCCAAGCTTTGGGAAATCTTCTTCAAGGTCATATGGCACATGTAACCCTTTTGATTGTTGTCATATCCAATAAATACACACCTTTCTGCCTTTGGATCCATCTTGCCTCTAGCTTGTGAATGTGAAGAGATGGATAGGTATGTGTTGAAGATGAAGAGGTGTTGCAAAATCTTTGCTCTACACCAGCCAAATGAACTCCAGAAGTAGATGGTGGGCCCTTTTAGCTTGCCAATGGATGTATTAGACACCCTATGTACCTTGGAAGATCACTCTCAAAAAGATAGATCAAAACAGATAAGTTGGAGTTAGCTCAGAGGTGAAAACTTGCTATTCTTGGTTGATACACCTGTCCAGTGTTTTACATAATTCTCTGAGCACAGCAGCAATTAGATTAATTCCTCTTGGGGAAGGCTAGCTAGCTTAAAGAGCTAACTTTAGAGAGTAATCTCATCAAAAATAACAAACCACACACTGAGAATGACTTTTAACAAGTGATGACATCATCCCGATTTTCACGGGCTGCTACAGAAATAGACCAGTGAGTAGAAAAATTAACATAACTCAAGATGTAAGAATCCAATGATCATGAAAATTTGTATGCTTATACTAGACAGTAAGCTGAATCCAACAAGCTTCAAATCACTGAATTTGGATGAGTAAACACTGAGAAATGACTCTGACAAGATGACTGAAAAAGTCGGGTACCTGACAGAGAAGTGAAGATGAACATACCCTGTTGACTTCAAATGATCATAACTGAAGATTCCAACATCCAAATGACATGAAAATTTGTGAGCATATAGTAGACTTATAGAGCTAACTTTACCAAGTTAAATCACTGAAAATGATGAACCAAGTGCAGAGAAACAATCTCTGCAAGCTGACTGAGAAAAACTGAAGTAATGGCAGTGAGTAGTACACATCACAAGAACATGGAAAGATGAACTCAAATAATCATGAAAATGAAAGTATATTGCTTGTACAATACAATGACTTACTGATACATATGTGTGCCTTGTAATCACACCTTGATATGGCATAAAGCTCAGCTCTTGGAGGTCTTCACATAGGTCTCTCTAACCACGACTAAAACTGCCATCTATTTATAGTTGAGTTTGGGAGGCTAACTTCCCTCAATCACTCTCTAATCAATCAATGATTGATTTGATTCTCTACCTACCACAAATCACAAATTCGTGGCTCCTCTTTCCATTCTTGATCATGTGGGCTCAACCACTTAAGATTCTCTTACTTTTACATTAAGTAAACTCTTCAAAAGTTACAAGAGGTAGTTCACAAGTGAACTTTACATAGTCTTCATTTTGAAGCTTCTTTAATGACTTTGTGAGACTCAAGCCAATACTTAGGCTTGTCATAGACTTGCTCCAACAGCTCCCCCTCAAGCCAAGTATGCTTGAGGTCTTCAATCTTCTAAGATTACCTGCAAACCAATCATAGCCTTGAATTTGCAAAGCTTTGTACCATCCAATGCTTTAGTTAGAATATCTGCACATTGTTGATGAGTGGACACATATGATATTTGAATCTCCTTGCTTAGGATCTTCTCTCGTACATAATGATAATGAACTTCAATATGTTTAGTCCTTGCATGAAAAATAGGATTAGCAGCCAAGTGAATAGAACTCATATTGTCACCAAAAATAGTTGGAGTTCCAAACTCCAATCCAAGATCTTTGAACAATGTCTTCATCCACATAGCTTCCTGTGTAGCTATGGCAAGACCTCTATATTCAGCTTCAGTAGAAGAGAGAGCAACTGTGGGTTGCTTCTTGGATGACCATGAAATAAGCTTTGAACCTGCAAAGGTAAGATAACCTGAAGTGCTCCTTCTATCTTCCTTGGAGCCAGCCCAATCTGCATCAGAAAATAGCTTCAAACCTAAATCAGATACATAAGGATAGTAAAGTCCTTCATTTATGGTTCCTTTGAGATATTTGAGTATCCTTTTGGCAGCATCCATATGTGGTTTCCTTGGTGTGTGCATAAATTGGCTTAGCACACTCACACTGTAACATATATCTACTCTTGTCAATGTGGCATAGTTGAGACTACCCACTAGACTTTGATATGATGTGATGTCCTCTATGAGTTCACCTTCATGTGAGCTCAATTTGTGATTAACCTCCATTGGAGTACCTGCAATCTTACAATCTTGCATCTTGAATTTTGCCAACATGTCCTTAATGTACTTTCTTTGAGTGAGAAACAAACCATGATCTTTGTAGACAACTTCCAAACCTAGGAAGTAGGTAAGTGAACCCAAATCACTTATCTTGAACTCTTCTCTCATCTGATCTTTGATCTTCTTCATACCATCTGCATCATTTCCTGTCAATATAATATCATCTACATATACACATAGGTAGATGACCTCGGAATTACTCTTTTTAATAAAGAGTGAAGGATCTGCCTTGCTTGGTTGAAAGCCTTTGTCCTGCAAGAATGAAACAAGCCTGAAATTCCAAGCTCTTGGAGCTTGCTTGAGACCATACAATGCTTTGTTAAGTTTACACACATAATCAGGATAAACTTGACTGTCAAAACCAGGTGGTTGTGCCATATATACCTCTTCTGTTATCCAACCATTCAAGAATGCATTCTTTACATCTAGTTGAAGTATCTTCCAATTCTTGGAAGAGGCAATACTAAGCAAAACTCTAATAGTAGGCATCTTTGCCACAGGAGAGAATGTCTCCTCATAATCAATTCCCTGAGTTTGTGCAAAGCCTTTTGCTACAAGCCTTGCCTTATACCTGTTAATGGAACCATCAGAATTCTTCTTGAGTTTATAGACCCATCTTGATCCTATTACCTTCATGGATGAAGTCTTGGGCACCAAATCCCAAGTGTTGTTTTCCTCGAGTGCTTCAATCTCTTCCTTCATTGCATGCTTCCATTCTGTTTTTGCTTTGGCCTCTTCAAATGATGATGGCTCCTCTTGGTTTATGTCCTGTGCTATGTAGATAGAATGTTTAGTTACTAATGAGGTGTCAAACCCATACCTTTCTGGTTTTTTCTTTTCCCTCATAGATCTTCTTAGGCCATGATGTGATGATTCTGCCTCATGTCCAAGTTCCTGCAATTTTGCTTTACCTTTAGACTTCCATGCTTTGATCTTTTCCATCTGACATTCTTCATCATCCTCTGAGGTGTCTTGTTCTTCAATCTTTGATTGTTCTCTACCAAGCTTTGGAAAATCTTCTTCAAGATCATATGGTAAATTGACCTTCCTGCATGAATCTTCATACCATGAATTGTTCTCATCAAAAACTACATCTCTGCTTACCAAGAATCCTTTGTTGGTAGGGTTGTATAACCTGTAGCCCTTTTGATTGTTGTCATATCCAATAAATACACACCTTTCTGCTTTTGGATCCATCTTGCCTCTAACCTGTGAAGGAACATGAGCAAAAGCAATACATCCAAAAATTTTACAATGATCTAAACTTGGTCTTCTTCCATTCCAAGCCTCATATGGAGTCATCCCATCAAGGGATTTTGAAGGCAACCTGTTAATCAAGTAAGTAGCTGTAGATACAGCCTCAGCCCATAAGTAATTAGGTAAATGCTTTTCATTTAACATAGACCTTGCAGCTTCAACAATTGTCCTATTCCTCCTTTCTGCCACTCCATTTTGCTCAGGAGTGTACCTTGTAGTTACCTCTCTTTTGATTCCTCTTTCTTGAAGAAAAGAATCAAACTCATGGGAGAAGTATTCTCCCCCTCCATCTGACCTTAGCCTTTTTAGTGATTTACCTGTTTGGTTCTCCACAAGAGCCAAATATCTTTTGAAACATGAAAAAACTTCATCTTTGTGCTTCATAAAGAATAGGATAGTCCATCTGCTGCAATCATCAATAAAGGAAACATAATACCTTGATCCAGATATTGAAGCTTCCTTGCTAGGTCCCCATACATCTGTATGAACCAACTCCAAGAGATCTCCATGCATATAACCTTTCTTCATGAATGGTAACCTGTGAGACTTTCCAAACTGACATGCACTACACTTATAAATCATATGTTGTTTTGACAAATTAGGAAGTCCAAGTACACTTTGGTCCCTGCAGATTTGCTTTAATGACCTTTCACCAATATGTGCTAACCTTTTGTGCCATACTTCCAATTCTGTGAGTGTCTGACTACCATAATTAAAGAGAGCAATGTTTCTAGTGTCCTGTAATTCAAATGTGAACAATCTACCTGTCTTTTCACCTTTTGCAATTCTTCTGAATCCTTGACTTGGATCTTCAACAAATGCTCCTGCCTTTGTGAACCTGACTTGCAACCCTTTCTCTACTATCTGCCCAACACTTATCAAATTCTTTGTAATGGTAGGGACATAGAGTACCTTATTGAGTAGGTTGATGTTTCCATCAGGTGCTTTGACATTGCCTATTTTCTCCACAGGATGTTTTGTATCATCTCCTGTTTGTACCTCATGCTTATTCCTTGGATCTTCTAAATCTGATAGGAGTGCCACATTTCCTGCCACATGATTTGAACAACCTGAATCTATGTAGAAAACATGCTCATCAGATTTACCTTGTGGCATAGCCATGTTCATGATCAATAATGAATCCTCTTTGTTTGAGTCTTCTGTGTAGTTATTGTAGTCTCTCCTTCCTTTGTAGCCTCCTTGATAGTTTGAATGATTGTAGTTGTTGTAGTTGCCATGATAATTGTTGAACCTTCCTCTTGAGTAGCCATAACTTCCTCTATTGTATCCTCTGCCTCTTTGATTCCTGGAATTCCTAAAGCAATTTTCAGTTGTATGATTAGTTAATCCACAAATAGAACATGAGTTGGAGTCTTGGGATCTCCCCCTGCCTTGTCTACCTCCTCTTCCTCTACCTCTGCCATGTCTTCCTCTACCTGCATAGTTAGCTTGATATGTACCTGCTTCATCATCCACTTTCTTTGCCTTTCCTTTGTTATCTTTAGACTTGCTTTTATCCGTGTATAAAGCTGAAGATTGATTACCTTTAGAGCTTTCTCCATTTTTGATAAGCTTTGCCTCTTGAGTAAGTAATTGTCCAATGAGTGTGTTGAAATCAGGTACATGCATGTCCATGTACAAATCCATAGCTGTGGTGAATGCTTCCCACTTGTCATCTGCCTTCAAGCCATTGATGACCTGCCTTACAATTTGCTCTTCATCTATTACCTCTCCAATGCTTCCCAACTGATCTGCTATGTCCTTGAGCTTTGTGACAAAATCAGTCACATTTTGTTTGGGAGCCTTCTTGAGAGTTGTGAAATCCAGCCATAGTTGATGCTTCCTAGCTTTAGTACTTGAAGCAAAGAAAGCTTCAAGTGCATCCCACACTTCCTGAGATGTCTTACAACTTCTAATGTGAGGCAACAAAAAATCTGAGATAGAGTTGAGGAGATAAGACCTTGCAAGTGCATCCTTGGAGCACCATGTGCTCAATCTTTCTTGCTCTTCTTGTGTTGGTTGACTTTTGTTCCTGAAACTTGGCATAACTTCATCTCCAGCCACATAACCATATAAACTTCTACCTTGGAGATAAGCTTCCTTTCTTAATGACCAAGCTGAGTAGTTACCTCTGTCCAATTTGTCAATTGATGAAGGAAATCCATCTGCCATGTTGTCCAACCTTGCTCTGATACCACTGTGAAGAGATGGATAGGTATGTGTTGAAGATGAAGAGGTGTTGCAAAATCTTTGCTCTACACCAGCCAAATGAACTCCAGAAGTAGATGGTGGGCCCTTTTAGCTTGCCAATGGATGTATTAGACACCCTATGTACCTTGGAAGATCACTCTCAAAAAGATAGATCAAAACAGATAAGTTGGAGTTAGCTCAGAGGTGAAAACTTGCTATTCTTGGTTGATACACCTGTCCAGTGTTTTACATAATTCTCTGAGCACAGCAGCAATTAGATTAATTCCTCTTGGGGAAGGCTAGCTAGCTTAAAGAGCTAACTTTAGAGAGTAATCTCATCAAAAATAACAAACCACACACTGAGAATGACTTTTAACAAGTGATGACATCATCCCGATTTTCACGGGCTGCTACAGAAATAGACCAGTGAGTAGAAAAATTAACATAACTCAAGATGTAAGAATCCAATGATCATGAAAATTTGTATGCTTATACTAGACAGTAAGCTGAATCCAACAAGCTTCAAATCACTGAATTTGGATGAGTAAACACTGAGAAATGACTCTGACAAGATGACTGAAAAAGTCGGGTACCTGACAGAGAAGTGAAGATGAACATACCCTGTTGACTTCAAATGATCATAACTGAAGATTCCAACATCCAAATGACATGAAAATTTGTGAGCATATAGTAGACTTATAGAGCTAACTTTACCAAGTTAAATCACTGAAAATGATGAACCAAGTGCAGAGAAACAATCTCTGCAAGCTGACTGAGAAAAACTGAAGTAATGGCAGTGAGTAGTACACATCACAAGAACATGGAAAGATGAACTCAAATAATCATGAAAATGAAAGTATATTGCTTGTACAATACAATGACTTACTGATACATATGTGTGCCTTGTAATCACACCTTGATATGGCATAAAGCTCAGCTCTTGGAGGTCTTCACATAGGTCTCTCTAACCACGACTAAAACTGCCATCTATTTATAGTTGAGTTTGGGAGGCTAACTTCCCTCAATCACTCTCTAATCAATCAATGATTGATTTGATTCTCTACCTACCACAAATCACAAATTCGTGGCTCCTCTTTCCATTCTTGATCATGTGGGCTCAACCACTTAAGATTCTCTTACTTTTACATTAAGTAAACTCTTCAAAAGTTACAAGAGGTAGTTCACAAGTGAACTTTACATAGTCTTCATTTTGAAGCTTCTTTAATGACTTTGTGAGACTCAAGCCAATACTTAGGCTTGTCATAGACTTGCTCCAACAGTGAAGGAACATGAGCAAAAGCAATACATCCAAAAATTTTACAATGATCTAAGCTAGGTCTTCTTCCATTCCAAGCCTCATATGGAGTCATCCCATCAAGGGATTTTGAAGGCAACCTGTTAATCAAGTAAGTGGCTGTAGATACAGCCTCAACCCATAAGTAATTAGGTAAATGCTTTTCATTCAACATTTTTGATTCCTCTTTCTTGAAGAAAATAATCAAACTCATGGGAGAAGTATTCTCCCCCTCCATCTGACCTTAGCCTTTTTAGTGATTTACCTGTTTGATTCTCCACAAGAGCCAAATATCTTTTGAAACATGAAAAAACTTCATCTTTGTGTTTCATAAAGAATAGGATAGTCCATCTACTGCAGTCATCAATAAAGGAGACATAATACCTTGATGCAGATATTGAAGCTTCCTTGCTAGGTCCCCATACATCTGTATGAACCAACTCCAAGAGATCTCCATGCAGATAACCTTTCTTCATGAATGGTAACCTGTGAGACTTTCCAAATTGACATGCACTACACTTATAAATCATATTTTGTTTTGACAAGTTAGGGAGTCCAAGTACACTTTGGTCCCTACAAATTTGCTTTAATGATCTTTCACCAATATATGCTAACCTTTTGTGCCATACTTCCAATTCTGTGAGTGTCTCACTACCATATTTAAAGAGAGCAATGTTTCTAGTGTCTTGTAATTCAAATGTGAACAATCTACCTGTCTTTTCATCTTTTGCAATTCTTCTGAATCCTTCACTTGGATCTTCAACAAATGCTCTTGCTTTTGTGAACTTGACTTGCAACCCTTTCTCTACTATCTGCCCAAAACTTATCAAATTCTTTGTAATGGTAGGGACATAGAGTCCCTTACTGAGTAGGTTGATGTTTCCATCATGTGCTTTGACATTTCCTATTTTCTCCACAAGGTGTCTTGTATCATCTCCTGTTTGTACCTCATGCTTATTCCTTGGATCTTCTAAATTTGATAGGAGTGCCACATTTCCTGCCACATGATTTGAACAACCTGAATCTATGTAGAAAACATGCTCATCAGATTTACCTTGTGGCATAGCCATGTTCATGATCAATAATGAATCCTCTTTGTTTGAGTCTTCTGTGTAGTTATTGAAGTCTCTCCTTCCTTTGTAGCCTCCTTGATAGTTTGAATGATTTTAGTTGTTGTAATTGCCATGGTAGTTGTTGAACCGTCCTCTTGAGTAGCCATAACTTCCTCTATTGTATCCTCTTCCTCTTTGATTCCTGGAATTCCTAAAGCAATTTTCAGTTGTATGATTAGTTAGTCCACAAATAGAACATGGGTTGGAGACTTGGGATCTCCCCATGCCTTGTCTACCTCCTCGTCCTCTACCTCTGCCATGTCTTCCTCTACCTACATAGTTAGCTTGATATGTTCCTACTTCATCATCCACTTTCTTTGACTTTCCTTTTTTTTCTTTGGACTTGCTTTTATAAGTATATAAGGCTGAAGATTGATTACCTTTAGAGCTTTCTCCGTTTTTGATAAGATTTGCCTCTTGAGTAAGTAGTTTTCCAATGAGTGTATTGAAATCAGGTACATGCATGTCCATGTACAAATCCATAGCTGTGGTAAATGTTCCCACTTGTCATGTGCCTTCAGGCCATTGATGACCTGCCTTACAATTTGCTCTTCATCTATTACCTCTCCAATGCTTCCCAACTGATCTGCTATGTCCTTGAGCTTTGTGACAAAATCAACCACATTTTGTTTGGGAGCCTTCTTGAGAGTTGTGAAATCCAACCATAGTTGATGCTTCCTAGCTTTAGTACTTGAAGAGAAGAAAGCTTGAAGTGCATCCCACACTTCCTAAGATGTCTTACAACTTCTAATGTGAGGCAACAAAAAATCTGAGATAGAGTTGAGGAGATAAGACCTTGCAAGTGCATCCTTGGAGCACCATGTGCTCAATCTTTCTTGCTCTTCTTGTGTAGGTTGACTTTTGTTCTTGAAACTTGGCATAACTTCATCTCCAGCCACATAACCTTATAAACTTCTACTTTGGAGATAAGCTTCCATTATTAATGACCAAGCTGATTAGTTACCTCTGTCCAATTTGTCAATTGATGAAGGAAATCCATCTTCCATCCTTGCTCTGATACCACTATGAAGAGATGGATATGTATGTGCTTGAAGATGAAGAGGTATTGCAAAATCCTTGATCTACACCAGACAAATGAACTCCAAGAGTATATAGTGGGCCCTTTTAGCTTTCCAATGGATGTATTATACACCCTATGTACCTTGGAAGATCACTCTCAAAAAGATAGACCAAAACAGATAAGTTGGAGTTAGCTCAGAGGTGAAGAACTTGCTATTTTGGTTCATAAACCTGTCCAGTGTTTTGCATACTTCTCTGAGCACAACAGTAATTAGCTTAATTCCTTTTGGGGAAGTCTAGTTAACTTAAAGAGCTAACTTTCAAGAGTAATCTCATAAAAAATAATGAGCCACACACTGAGAATGATGTTTAACAAGTGATGACATCATCCCAATTTTCACGGGCTGCTACAGTAATGAGACCAGTGAGCAGAACAATGAACATAACTCAAGATTTAAGAATCCAATGATTATGAAAATTTGTATGCTTATACTAGACATATGTTGAATCCAACAAGCTTTAAATCATTGAATTTGGTTAAGTATACACTGAGAAACAACTCTGACAAGAGGAGTAAAAAAGTCGGGTACCTGACAGAGAAGTGAAAATGAACAGACAGGGTTAACTTCAACTGAACATAACTGAAGATTGAAACACTCAAATGAAATGAAAATTGGTGAGAATATATTAGACTTATAGAGCTAAATTTACCAAGTTAAATCACTAAAGATGATGCATCAAGCTCAGAGAAACCACCTCTGCAATCTAATTGAGAAAACTGAGAGATATGGCAGTGAGTAGTACACTTCACAAGAACATGGAAATATGAACCCAAATGATCATGAAAATGAAATTATATTGATTTTACAACACAATGGACTTACTGTTACGTATGTGTGCCTTAGAATCACACCTTGATATGGCATAAAGTTCAGCTCTTCGAGGTCTTCTCTGAGGTCTCTCTAACCATGACTAAAGCTGCCATCTATTTATAGTTGAGCTTGGGAGGCTTACTTCCCTCAATCACTCTCCAACCAATTAGTGATTGATTTGATTCTCTATCTACCACAAATCATGAATTTGTGGCTCCTCTTTCCACTTTTGATGAAGTGGACTCAACCACTTAAGATTCTTTCACTTTTACATTAAGTAAAGTCTTCAAAAGTTACAAGAGGTAGTTCACAAGTGAACTTTACATTGTCTTCATTTTAAGGCTTCTTCTTTGAATTTGTGGGACTCAAGCCAATACTTAGGCTTGTCATATACTTGCTCCAACAGTCACCAATAACTGAATAGTCTTGATCTTCCTGCTCTAAACTGCGTTGTCGTGCTAAGGTCATTCCTTGAGGGAATGTTTTCGTCCTCAAGTACATCACCAATGGTTCACTCCATTCTGGTGTGAGAGACACATGATATAATGTAGCATGTTCTACTGGTGGTCTTTCACAACAAAGAGGGCATTCTCTACACAACTTGTAGACACTTGCTTCCATAGAAGGTCAATAGACTCCTAATCTATGTAGATTCTGCAATGTATGCTATTTTGAATGATGTTGCTTTAATGCACCTACATGTGCTAATTGCAACCAATTCACATGTTCTGATTCATCCACACAACAAGCAAGAATCTTTTGATTATCATGTTTATATATACTTCTTGCTATTATTTGATAACTTTGTGACTTGGTAATCTCTCCTTCCCTAATCCTGATCCTATGATTCTTGGGTCCATATGTGAGAATAGGGACAATCGGCTTAGCCCATTCTGGTACTATCTCAAGGTTAAACAAATATGCGTCAGGTAATTCATCCGCTATTCCTTGAGGAGCTTCTCCTGAGGTTATTCTTGAAAGGTGGTAAGCTCTGAGATGTGTCATTCCCTTCCTGACTACTACTTCAAATTCATACTCCATGAGTAATAGAAACCAACGTATCAATCGTCCAGTATTACAAGGCTTATTGACTAAGTATAGTAAAGCTTGATGATCTATAAAGAACTTGAATTTATTCGCCAACAAATAATGCCTGAATTTCTTTACTACGTAGATCATTCCTAATCCCTCTCGTTCTGTAGTGATGTAATTTCTTTCTGCTGCATTCAATTGTTTGCTCACGTACGCTATGGGGAGATCTACATTACCTTCATTCGTGGGTTGTGCCAACACACATCCTATGGCATAGCTAGATGCATCCACATGTACATGGAATGGCTTACTCCAATCTGGGGTTGTCAATATTGGTGCCGAGCACAAACGTCGTTTAAGTCCATTGAATGAATTTTCACACTCATCTGTCCATTCAAACTTGGTTAAAAGAGAGTACAAAGGCCTGTCTATGATTGCATACATGTGTATGAATCGTCTGTAATAACCATAATGACCCATAAATGCTTGTACCTCTTTTACGTTATTTGGTCTAGGTAGATCTGCAATTATTTTCACTTTTTCTTCATCCGTAGAGATTCCATTCTTTGACACAATGTGTCATATAATTTTGTCTTGTCTGACCATGAAAACACACTTTTTTGGGTTCAGACAAACCTGATATTCTCGACATTTTTCAAATACTTGCCTTAGTTTTGGGATATCTGTCTGCCTCGTATTCGAATGAGCACATATGTCATTGACGTAAACTTCCAAATTCTTGCGTAAGAATTCCTTAAAAACATGACACATAAGTCATTGGAAAGTAGCAGGTGCATTTGTGAGCCCAAATGGCATTACACGAAATGCAAAAATGCCCCATTCTATGGCAAAAGCCGTCTTATGTTGATCTTCAGGAGCAATGGCTACTTGATTTTACCCTGAAAAACCATCAAGAAATCTATAAACTTCCTTGCCCGCAACTCTTTCCAATAAATGTTTCGTGATAGGAAGAGGACAACTGTCTCTAATCGTGGCGGCATTAACTTTCTTAAGGTTAATACACACACATAATTTTCCATTCTTCTTGGGCACAACCACAATGGGGGATACCTATTCGGTATGCTCAATTTCGTAAATGAACGTTGCTTCTATCAAATGATCTATTTCTTCTTTAATTTTAGCAACGTAGTTATCATTGTACGTGTATGGTTTTTGTTTCGTAGGCTTTGCATCTGGAGTCATAGGGATTCTATGGGAGCATATATCTGGGTCTACTCCTTTCAAGTCTTTGTAACTCAATGCAAACACATCTCTATATTCTCGCAATAAGGCAACTAACTCTTCTTCTTCTTCATTCGTCAAATCATGCCCTATGTATGTACATTTTTCTTCTTCTCCTTCTATGGTGACTATGATTTTTTTTTTGTTTTCTCCCGATTTTTTTTGGTTTTCTCCCGATTATCGTATACTTCTCCAACATCAGCTTTTCTTTTAGGCATTCGTTCCATGATTCTTCTATCTTTTATTTCATACTTCTTGAAGTTCTCCGATACTTCCATGAGTGGTTCTTTTTCTTCTTCTGGCTTAGGTGATTTCTTTCTCTTCTTTTGTTTGCTTTCTATATCTCTTAAGGATGGATCAAGTCGTTCGAGTTGACTTTCCTTTTCTTCTTCAGGGTTTTTGGCTTCTACAAAATAAAGACATTCCTCTTCTGTGGAACAGAAGGGTTCCATAATGATGGATTCTAGATCCTCATCATCACTCTCGTCCTGCTCTTGGTCACTTCTGTGCATTCTTCTAGGATAAAGTTTTCCTCAACAGGTTCAATCCTAAAAATGGAAATATCATACCCATCCTCATCACAATGAGGGGTCCATTGTTGTTCATTCACCACTATGTCCATCGTAGCTAAGATTTCTACCCAACCGTGAGGCTCAAATTCCTCATCTCAAAATATTATAGGTGCGTAAGCTGGGTCTTGAAGAGTTCGTGGATGTTGTTATGAACCTAAAGTTCTAGCTGCTAACCGTTCTTCCTCTTGTTTTGCTACCTTACACATCCATAGATGAGTATCCTCGTGCAACCATGAGGGGTCTGATTCCAATGAGTGTATTGATTATGTTTCCTCTTATGTCTTATGGATGGTATTCCATTGTATTGGGAGTACATCTTGATGGCAATAGTCTTTAAGATTGACTTTAGTAGTCACTCCTAAATGTTGCAAGTACAAAGAATTAGTTCCCCAGTCTTGTACGATTTGCAACTGACGCATGAATGGTTGTCCTAAAATCATCTCGTAAGCATGATTTTTCCCAAAATCACAAATTGCAAAAGTATGCTCAAACTCCACACAAGTGGTGAGAGATATGCTTTCTAGTAAGCCTAATGGTTTTTCTATATGTCCGTCAGCCATTTGAAGCTTCATCCTCGTGGGTCTTAATGCTGGTTTACCCCAATGTTTCCATAAAGTAGTGGTAGCGATGGCTACTCTAGCTCCTGAATCTAAGATGGCTTTGGTGGTGTAGCCCTGGTGGGTTATTAGAAGATAAGTGTTACCTTCCTCTCCTTCATTTATGTCTCCAATTCGCTCTATGGGTATTTCTGGTACCTTCTTGTGTGATCCTATCTGAGAGGGAGCAATAGCGACCTCACAGAATTGGTTTGCTACGTGTTTCCACATTTCTGGTTTAATCTTCAACAATTTCTCTTGAGTGAGATGACATTGTACTATAGTGTTCTTGATCACTTCCGTGTTTCTAGGGATTACTGATTCTTCATTCCTCACTATTATCATGGGTGCTCTCATGCTAATAGACTTTGCTTCCCAAGGTCTTGTGAACTGAGGCAATTCTTGCAAAGAATTGGATTCAAAATCTGTGTGTTCACTCAGTTGTTCTTCCTCTACATTGTCATAAATAGAGGGGATGTCTTGGGGAAATCGCTCTTGCAAGTCATCTATGTCTTGAATAGGAGGATGGATTTCTTGTTCTTTTCTCCACTTCTCTTCTTGGATTTCTCTTAGAAATTCGTGTGAATACTTGTGTATGGAAGACATGTGGTCTTCAACTTCTGTATTTGGTACTTGAGACAAGGATGGTGCATTCCTTTCCTGTGTCTCCAAGTCATTCGGATTCCTATGCAGATTCTTTTTCTCCTTGCTATCGATCAAGTATTTTAACTTCTCTAATAGTCCTTGAAAGTGTAACTCAGGTTTTGCCATGTTATTCCAATTAACATAACAAGAGGCTTTGAACATTGTTTGTGCTAATTCTACCATCTTCATGCAAAGTTTAGTTCTCTCAATTTCTAAATCTTCTCGTGGATAGTTCTTACTCATTTGCGCTATCTGGGGTCCTTCTTTTAATCTAGCTTGATATGCATGAAGCATCATGTCTAGGTTTTCTGGTATGGTTCAGCTAGAACTGATCCTGATCTTTGAGCTTGGTTCTCTTGATTAGATTCTTGAGAAGTCAATTCTAGGATTTTGGCTCTCGATTCCTTTAAACTACCTTCCAACTCAGTTATCTTTTTACTCCATTTCCTCTTAATTCTTTCTCTGGAATCTTTCCATGATTTCGTCTTTTTACTACTAGATTCTCCAACTTCGTTGGTTTTGGCTATTTTCTCAGGATTAGGATATTGATTCCGTAAGAGCGCATGGGCTCTTGTTATATCTTGGATAGGCACAAATGTAGGGTTGGATCCATCTGCGTTATGCACAATACCTATCACGTTGATGGGTGTCACTTTTGAAGCATTAGCAGGGTTCTTGGGACAATCTTTTATGACATGCTCTTTGCCAAACTCGGCACAAAAGCCTTGTATGTTACAGTATTGTGATTGTCCTGCTATCGGAGGATGTGGACAATCCTTTATGAAATGATCTCCTTGGCACCTAAGCATGGTCCTCTAGGGCCCTGTGGTCTTTGTTGTCTTAATTGGGGCCATTGATTAGGGTTTGCGTACATCACATTAGCATAACCGGGCTCCCAACTGGGTTCCAATGGTGGACTATCATACTGATATGTTTCCACATGTTCTGGTGACTCTGTGTAATATGCGGGTGGACTATCTACATGAGTAGAGTCAAAACTATTGGAGTTAGGGTCACTTTTTGTTATTAGGGGTGAAGAAGGCACTAAAGCCCTATTGAGGTTCTCTTCTGCAGCAGTGTATTTGACTAGGATGACATTAGCTGGTGGGGGTGGCTGCTGAGCTAAAATAGGTTGAGGTCTCTGTTGAGCCTGATAAGGATAGTTTTGAAGAGGACTATTGTTGCGAACATTTGTTTTATGTAGGGTACAAGTTTCAAATTATGTAAATACCTTTGGGAAGTCTTCAAATACTTCAAGAAGGCTCATATTATTCATAAAATTTAGCAAAAATACCACGTGAGTTCTAGAACATGGTGAGTCAAATTAGTGAGTCACAAGGGAGCTTCAGTGGTGTCCTAGTGGAAGGTCGATGTGGCTAGTTCTCAAAGTCCATCAATACTTTGCTTATTTGAGCACTTGAGTCATGTAATACCTCCATCCAAGTGTCTACCACGAATTTAGATGTATTAGGAAGGTTTTAGATTAGTTTCCCATGCTATAAAAAGAGGAGAAAAGTCGTGATCTTGTGGGATGTCCAAGAGAGTCATATGTGTATCTCTACACTGCTGTAGTTTTGTATGCAGAGATTGCAGAGCTTGTATCTCCCTCATTATATATCCAAATTACATGTTTGATAGCTCATTGGAAAGCTCTTACTGTCTACTTTCTTTCTATAAATTTTCATAATCATTGGATTTGTGAGCTGAGAGCAATACTCTCTGCAAGTAGTGTGTGTTCTCTATTTTTTATCCCTGCTGAAGGTCTCCATTAAACATCCAACTTGCAGAGGTCATATCTCCTTGTGTATGTATCCAAATCATGTGTTCTTTGGCTTGTTAGAAAGCTCTCCAAGTCTATTTGTATTCTGGAAATTTTCAGATTCATTGGAGTTGTGAGTTAAGAGCAGTAGTCTCTGCAAGTGATGTATGTCCTCAGGTTCATCTCTGTTTCAAGGTCTCCATTAAAGCTGCATACTGCAGAGGTCATAGCTCATTGAGTATTTATCCAAATTGAGTGTTCTTTGGTTCATTAGAAAGCTCTTGGTCTCTAGTATATGTGGTTAAAACAGTTTTAAAAACTTTTGAGTGAGTAGAGAGTAGTAAGCTCTACAAGCATGACTGGTTTTCTATGATGAAGTTTGTGAGAAGGTCAACTTGTTCCTAGGGGGTTCCACCTACTTCCTGCTATACTTTGGAGGTCAATAAACTCCAACATTGGTATCAGAGCAAGTACTTGGAGGCTTGGAGAAGGTTATCATACCTTGACGAAGAATTTGAAGCTATCAAAGAAGCAGTTCATCATCAACACTACACAAAGGTAGAAGAAGATTGCAAGGAGGCATCTGAAGCAACATCCAAGCAAAGAAAGGTGCACATACCTCATTTACAAGGTAAATATTATATTTCTTCTCATCACACACATTGGAAAGGAGGCTTAAAGGAGGAATCTTAGCATTTGTATTATGGGAGACCAACATGCACAAATAGAGAAGCTTGATAAGACAAATTATCAGGCATGGAAGTTTAGAATCACAGTATACTTGCAAGGTAGAGGCTTGTATGGTTTGATTGACGGCACAGATATCAAACCCACATTACCAGAGGACCCAAATCAGCAACAATTGAGGGAGTTTAGACTTTGGAATGAGAGAGACAAAAGGGTTATATTCATTTTATCACAAAATATTCAAGATTCAATGGTAGGACACATACAAGATCTAGACACAAGTAGAGATGTTTGGCTTGCATTGGAAAGGTTGTATGCTACAGGTACAAGAGCAAGGAAGATTCAACTCAAAAATGAGTTGAATAACATAAAGAAAGATACAAGGACATCGGTCAATGATTACATATTGAAAGTTAAAGAGATTGAAGATCAACTAGGATCAATTCAAGCTCATGTGGAGGACGACGACTTGGTTGCACATACTCTCAACGGACTCAAAGATGATGAGAGATGGAAACCCTTCATTACTTCAGTTTATGTCAGAGGAGAATTACCAGATTTTGATCAACTTATTGCCCTCATGGTCACGGAGGAGATGAATCTAAATGGTTCTACTTCAAATCAAAAAGGATCTCAAGGACAAGCTCTTTATGTAGGATCATCAAGAGGTGGAAACAGAGGTGGAAGAGGTTCAAATAGAGGTCGAGGAAGAAGGATCGATGATCAAAGGACTTCAAGTGGCTTCTTCAACACAAGAGGAAGAGGAAGATCAAGCGCTAGAGGTACGAGAGGCTACTACAACTACAACCAAAGACAAAGGAGTGAAGATAATAAGAACAATTGCTATATATGTGGAAGGTATGGACACTATGCCAAAGATTGTTATCAAAATGAAAATAATCAAGGTGGTAATCAAAGAGGAGGCTATTCAAGAAGAGGTAAACAACAAGGAAATTATGCAGTTGAAGGTAAAAGTGATGATTATGATTCTCTTCTTATGATGAATGTAGAAACTAAGATGAATTCCAATAGTGATGTATGGTATGTAGATAGTGGTTGTTCTAATCACATGTCTCATGATGCTTCATGGTTTTCTAATATGCATAATCCGTCATGTAAAGGTCATGTTGAAACAGGAGATGATACAACACATAAGATTATGCAGGTTGGAGATGTTGTTATGCAGGATAAGAGCAAGAAAAATTGCTTGAAGGATGTACTTTATGTGCCAACGATCACTAAGAATTTGATGTCGGTTGGTCAAATGGTAGAAAAAGGTCTACAAGTGAGATTTAATCATGCAGGTTGCTTCATTGAGGATCCAAAGCAAAGGAGGTTAATTGCTAGAGGTCAAAAACAAGGTAGATTGTTTACATTCAAGGTAAACCCAAATCATACAAACTATTTCTCTTATGGTATGCATCGAATAGCAGAGCTTGATCTATGGCACAAAAGGATTGGACACATGAATGTACACAGGTTAAAGGAGCTATCAAAGAAGAGGATTGTTGAAGGATTACCTGATCTTACTAAGCAACATATGGTGCATCTTTGTGAAGCATGTCAAATGGGTAAGCAGAGTAGACAACCTTTCAAGCATTCAAGCTATGTAAGTGATGGTTTGCTAGATCTCATACACACAGATGTGTGGGGACCTACTAAAGAGACATCCTTGGTTGGTAATAAGTACTATGTATCATTCATTGACGATCATAGTAGAATGACATTTGTGTATTTTATTAAACATAAGAGTGAGGTCTTTGATTGTTTCAAGAAGTTCAAATCATATGTCGAAAAGCAAACAGGAAGGTATATTAAGAAGCTAAGATCTGATGGAGGAGGAGAGTATTTCTCTCAAGCTTTTACTGATTTTTTGTATGATGAAGGTATCAAAAGAGAAGTTACATGCAGGTATACTCCACAACAAAATGGAGTCGCAGAAAGAAGAAACAGAATCATAGCAGAAGCAGCTAGAAGCATGCTTAATGATATGTGTTTGCCTAATTATTTTTGGGCTGAAGCTGTTAGCACAAGTGTTTACATTATGAATAGAGTTCCGACTGCTGGAGTTCATCATTTGACACCATATGAGGTATGGCATGGAAGGAAACCAAGTGTAAGTCATTTGAAAGTATTTGGCTGTGTATGTTATGTACATGTACCTAGTGAGATGAGATCTAAACTTGATGCGAAATCAGAAAAATGTATATTTATTGGCTATGCAGATACTCAAAGAGGATATAGATGCTATAATCCTCATACCAATAAGGTTGTTGTGTCAAGAGATGTAAACTTTGATGAATCACTTTCATGGTATGCAGATAAGAATTGTTTGCAGGTCATGGATGAAAATGAAGAAGGTGTGGTTGAAGGAGATGAATGCATAGTTCAGCCATCAGGAAGTTCAAATGATGAAAGGAGTGGTTTAGATGAAGAAAGAGGATCACCTTTCAATGGAAGATTAAGGCAAGAGTCACCTCCAAGTGTTAAAAGTAAAGGTAAACTCAAACTTCTTGAAGTTAATGATGAAGGAGAGGAAATTAGTGATGTATGTGAGTATGGAGAATCATCAAAGGTTCCTAATAAGAAAGGAAGAGCATCTACATTGGAGGTAAGAAGAACTTCAAGAGTAAGTAAGCAACCTCAAAGGTATACTTATGAATCTTTCATGAATACTCATTATGCTTTTATGACAAAAGTTGAGCAGGAAAATGAACCCACATGTTATGATGAGGCCAAAGGAGATGAAAAGTGGGAGAAAGCAATGAGAGAAGAAATGGAAGCACTACAGGATAACAAGACTTGGTATTTAGTTCCAAGTACACCAAAGCAAAAGGTAATTGGTTGCAAGTGGGTTTTTAAGATTAAAAGAAATAGTGATGGTAGTGTGTCTAGATATAAGGCTAGACTTGTAGCAAAAGGATATAATCAAACTCAAGGTGTGGACTATGAGGAAACATTTAGTCCAGTAGCAAATATGGCAACAGTAAGAACTTTGTTGGCTTTAGCTGCAAGTAAAAGGTGGAATATATATCAACTTGATATAAAAAATGCCTTTCTTAATGGTGAGTTAAATGAAGAAGTGTATATGTCACAGGCAGATGGTTATGTGGATGCAAAATGTCCTAATCATGTATGCAGGTTAAAAAAGGCATTGTATGGTCTTAAGCAGGCACCAAGGGCATGGAATGCAAGGTTGGTAAAGTATCTTATGCTGCAAGGATACACAACGAGTCATGCTGATCCTTCACTTTATGTAAAACATGTAGATGGCATGTGTGTCTATGTATGCATTTATGTGGATGACTTGTTGATTACAGGGAATGATGCAAAAGCAATTGATGAGATAAAAGGTAATTTGGGAAAGGAATTTAAAATTTCAGATCTTGGTTTGCTCAGATACTTTCTTGGGATTGAAATTGTGTATAGCGATGAAGGTATGTGGTTGATACAAAGAAAGTATATATGTGATATGCTGAAAAGGTTTGGTATGCAGGAATGTAAATTTGTTTCTACTCCAATGGAATGTAATGTAAAGCTGAGTGCAAAGGAAGGTGATGAGTTGCATGATATGAATGTATATAGATCCATGGTAGGATCTTTGATTTATGCAACAAAAACTAGACCTGATATATGTTATGCAGTGGGAGTATTGTCACAGTTTATGCATGAACCTAGAGTACCTCATATGCATGCAGCGAAAAGAGTGCTTAGGTATTTGAAAGGTACCATGAACGAAGGATTATTTTATAGTCATGATGTTGATCTAACTCTTAAAGTCTTTAGTGATGCAGATTGGGCTGGAAGCAAAGATGACAGAAGATCCACAAGTGGATATGTGGTAATAGCAGGAAACAAGACATTAACATGGAGTTCAAAGAAACAGCCTACAGTTGCTTTATCTTCTACAGAGGCTGAGTATAGAGGTTTAGCATTGGCTACTACTGAGGTTATGTGGTTTAAAAAGTTGTTTCATGACTTGAATGTGCAGGTTGATGTACCACTGATATATGGGGATAACTTGAGCAGCATTCATATGACCTCAAATCCTATTTTTCATGCTAGAACAAAGCATATAGAGGTTCACTATCATTATGTTCGAGAGAAGGCCATGAACAATGAAGTGCAGGTTTCTTTTGTTGGAACAAAGGATCAAGTTGCAGATATCTTCACCAAATCCTTGGATGGACCAAAGCTTCAAAGATTCAACTATATTCTTGGCATGAAGGAAATACCCTTTGAAACTTGAGGGGGAGAATGTTGCGAACATTTGTTTTATGTAGGGTACAAGTTTCAAATTATGTAAATACCTTTGGGAAGTCTTCAAATACTTCAAGAAGGCTCATATTATTCATAAAATTTAGCAAAAATACCACGTGAGTTCTAGAACATGGTGAGTCAAATTAGTGAGTCACAAGGGAGCTTCAGTGGTGTCCTAGTGGAAGGTCGATGTGGCTAGTTCTCAAAGTCCATCAATACTTTGCTTATTTGAGCACTTGAGTCATGTAATACCTCCATCCAAGTGTCTACCACGAATTTAGATGTATTAGGAAGGTTTTAGATTAGTTTCCCATGCTATAAAAAGAGGAGAAAAGTCGTGATCTTGTGGGATGTCCAAGAGAGTCATATGTGTATCTCTACACTGCTGTAGTTTTGTATGTAGAGATTGCAGAGCTTGTATCTCCCTCATTATATATCCAAATTACATGTTTGATAGCTCATTGGAAAGCTCTTACTGTCTACTTTCTTTCTATAAATTTTCATAATCATTGGATTTGTGAGCTGAGAGCAATACTCTCTGCAAGTAGTGTGTGTTCTCTATTTTTTATCCCTGCTGAAGGTCTCCATTAAACATCCAACTTGCAGAGGTCATATCTCCTTGTGTATGTATCCAAATCATGTGTTCTTTGGCTTGTTAAAAAGCTCTCCAAGTCTATTTGTATTCTGGAAATTTTCAGGTTCATTGGAGTTGTGAGTTAAGAGCAGTAGTCTCTGCAAGTGATGTATGTCCTCAGGTTCATCTCTGTTTCAAGGTCTCCATTAAAGCTGCATATTGCAGAGGTCATAGCTCATTGAGTATTTATCCAAATTGAGTGTTCTTTGGTTCATTGGAAAGCTCTTGGTCTCTAGTATATGTGGTTAAAACAGTTTTAAAAACTTTTGAGTGAGTAGAGAGTAGTAAGCTCTGCAAGCATGACTGGTTTTCTATGATGAAGTTTGTGAGAAGGTCAACTTGTTCCTAGGGGGTTCCACCTACTTCCTGCTATACTTTGGAGGTCAATAAACTCCAACAACTATAGTAATGAGGTTGAGCATTGTATTGACCTTGATACCTACCTGGTTGTGGGTATGCTTGTGGGTAGCTCTGTCGTACAACTTGTTTATTGTATGGGCACTCTTGAGCTGTGTGATTCGTGTATCGTCTCTCAATTGTACAATATTGGCCACTAGGGTTGGCTTGCGGTTGTGTTGCATTGGGACACACATTTGCCATATGATCACTACCACAGGTGTAACAATGCTTGTTTGTTTTTAACCTAGGCATTTGTTTACTAGAAACTCCTAGTTTTTGGGCCACTTTTTATGCTAGGTCTTCTATCGAGCTAGAAAGTTTTGAGGATGCTAGAGATGAACAATCTGAGTCCTTATAGACTTTTGAGAGTTCCAACTCATCTCCAAGGTTGTCCTCAATGTCTATACAAATTCTCACACATTGCTCTAACGTTCTAGGTTCCTTCAATTATACATAGGAGCGTAGTTAGAGCTCAAGAGGCCATCTAAAAACAATGACACTTGTTTGGCCTGTGAGGGTGACTCTTGCATTGGGCATCTCTCAACATATTGTCTAAACCTACATCATGCAAGTCTAACTGTTTCTTGAGGGGTCTGTTTGAAGCTATGAATCAATGAAGACGTATCATGTCTGATTCCACTTTTAGAGAATTCCATGATGAATGACTCTAACAAGTGATGAATATCCCTAAATTGCCTTTATTGCAATGGTTGGAACCAGGTTAAAGCCGTGTTCTTTAATGTTAGTCCAAATGCATTGTATTGCATGAACATGTCTTCTACTTGCTCTGCTCATAGCACTTGCTTAAATTCCACAACATGGTCATAAGGAACTCTTGTCCCATCAAAGTAATTTTTCATGGACTTTACTAACTGAGTGGGTCTTAGTACCCTTGGGTGTTCACGTGGTCTAGGTAGAGGAAAATCATCTCTACCACATGGTATTCTTGGTTTCCTTTGTCTTTCCACTCTACCAGTGTCCATGGTTGTTCTATCTCTTCCTATGGGATGAGTGAAACTTACTTCTAGTTTCTCTTTGTTCTTCTCTCTTTGAGTACCATGGGCTGAGGATGTTCCTGCACCCTGATGGCTCATGTTTACATTTTCTCAAGATGGAGAGAATACTAAATCACCTCTCCATGTGTAGGTATTTCTCGCATGGCCTAGTACAAACACTCGTTCTGAAGTGTCATCTAGATATACAACCTTTCCAGGTGTATCTGGGTCCTTGAATTCGCAAATCATGATGGAGCCTACCTCGCTAGGTTGTTCCATTATGTACCTCCAAAATGCTTCGTCTATCTCCTTATTCACAAATAATTCTATCCTGCTATTATCCCGAGGGATCCAATTTAGGATTAGTACTCTTGTCAGTACAGATTTCCTTGTAGGTGTCCTTGGTTCTTCTCTTAGTAGTTCTTTTCCTTGGGTTCTTGCTTCCGTCTCTGGCTGAACTACACCAAAATCATTGGTATGATTTGGCTGAGTACTTATGATGTACATTGTCCCTTCTTTGTCTATGTATGCATCTCTCTCGAATCTCACCACTGGACATTCCAATCCAATGGGTTGATCAGGATTATGCAATTGCACCACTGATCTTTGCAAACCATCCTCATAGATGCGAGCACCTAAGTGGTTGGTTCGGACAAATTCTAATTGAGTTCTGTGTTGTCCTTCGGGTCTTTCCAAATATGCTATGTTTAACCCTCCTTCTGGTCTTTCTGTGCTAAAAGCCATTTCCGACTCACTCATATCTGATCCCAACTCGTAAGGGTAATTTGTTGAGCCCACGAATGTGCAGTAGTTCCTACACTTGCTTCTGATGATCTAAGGCTTCGTTGGTCTGACTTACCTATATGCTTGCCCGATCTAAGGTTCATGAATTTACTTCCTGTGTTTCTTTGTTCTTTATTGCTTTTTTCTTTTTAAATTCATTTAAGTTCTTGTCTTGTCTTGATGTTTACGTCAGGAATCGACTTTTCTTTGTACTTTTGAGTTCTCGTTCTGTCATACTTTAATTCTTTCCTTTATGTTTTCGTATCACACACTTTTACTTTAGTCTTGGACTTGAAAAATTTAGTCTCTTGAACTTGATGTGTTCCTATCATCTTTAATCCACGATGCTAAACGTTTAGCCTAAGATAATAATTGATTGAGGGGGTTGAGAACGACCCTTACATGGAAGGAGGATGATACGGTTACTACCTACACGGAGCGGATCTGGCAAAATTTATTATTGGTTTGAATGCTTGAAGATGTACCTGAGGATAGTTTGCAGCAAAAATATGAAGATGGTTTGGAGGTGGGAATCCAAGCTAAGCTTCATAGGCTATGTCCTACAACCCTCAGCAGGGCTATATCTTTCACCAATGATGCAGAAAAAGAATTCCAGTCCATAACCAAGTCACTCATCTTACCCTGGTTTTCCTCGTCCACCGCAATCCAAATACTCAACTGCACATGTTGCTTCATCTCTCCAACCTACCAAACCACCTACCCTACAAACTTCAGCAATGGATACCCAACAGAAGCGACCATGAAACACCTACTGGAATTGTGGTAAACCTGGACATACAAAAAAGAAGTGTCGATTATGACCTCTTGACATGAAACCCGCCGCAGCTCAATTACATAACATGGAGGTCTATAATGAAGAAATTCCTCCTCTTTCGACAGAGGAATCATTGGAGAAGGACTTAAGTACCTTGGGTAACGATATCTCTCTTCATTCTCTACTTTGCATGCAGGGTACTATAAACAACAAACTCGTTAAAATTCTACATGACGATTCACACGATTTCATTTCACATTTATTAGTACAAGGACTTAAATTAAAAAAGTTTCCTTCTTTGTATAAAGTAAAAGCTACATTTCAAGGTAATCATTATAATGTAACACGAGAAGTGCAAAATGTTACGATTAGCATAGGCCCATATGTTGATTCACGAACTTAGATAAACTACAAGGAGCTTGTGTCTTTAGTAAAATTGATCTAAAATCAGGAAACCATCAGATTCGTATGATGCAAAGTGATATTTTTAAGACTGCCTTTAGAACTCAAACAGGCCATTACGAATTTATGGTAATGCCCTTTGGACTTACTAATACCCCTGCTACATTTGCATGAATGATGAACAATATTTTTCTTGATTAGCAAGCTTTTGTTCTTGTATTTTTTGACGATATACTTGTTTACAGTAAGAATGATAGTGAGCATGAGATGCATCTTAAAACAGTTTTTCATTTACTACGAGAAAATAGTCTTTACGCTAATCCTGAAAAGCGTTACTTCTTTCAACGTAAGCTAGAATATCTAGGACATATTATTTCAAGTGAAGGTGTGCATGTGGATCCAAAAAAGATTAAAGTTATAGTAGAATGGTCTATACTACAATCAATCAATGATGTTCATTCTTTTCTTGGGTTGGCTAGTTTCTATAGGAAGTTTGTTCGAAATTTTTCTTATTTGGCATTGCCCCTTACCTTTTATTGAAAAAGAAAATAAAATTTGCATGGGGAGTTACCCAACAACAATCCTTTGAAAAACTCAAATATGCACTTTCACATGCACCTGTTTTATAATTACTTGATTTTTCACAACCCTTTCATGTTACTACTGATGCTAGTGGTTCAGGGATAGGTGCAGTTTTAATGCAAAATGATCATCCCATTGCATTTGAGAGTAGGAAGCTTAAGCCCTCAGAAAAGAATTATAGTACATATGATAAAGAATTGTTAGCAGTTGTCCATACTTTGCAAATTTGGAAACACTATCTTATGGGCTCTGAGGTCTTAATCAAAACCGATCAACAAGCTATTAAGCATTTATTAAATTAGCCCTTAATCTCTGATTGCCATCTTAAATGGGCATCATTCATTCAAAATTTTCAACCCATGATCCAATATCAGGTTGGTAAAGCTAATGTTGTAGCTGATGCTCTTAATCGATTTCCTTCACATTCTGTTGTTTTGCATAATATTTTTGCTATACAAATACATTCTTTTCAAGAAATGGTTTCTACTTATGCATTTGATTTGTATTTTTCATGTGCATGGCATGACTTCAACAATGGTGCATCTTTATCTGATGAACATTATACATTTCATAATGGTTTTCTTTATTTTCAACATAGATTATGCATAACTCAAGCTTTTAAAGATTTTGTCATCAAAGAAATGCATGAACCATCTTACATGGGTCATGCAGGCATACAAAGCACCATTTCTGCGTGCAAAGATTTCTTTTTTTTAATATAAAGGAAGTTCGGCAATAGCCTACTCTCCCGGACTTGAATTAAATTAAGAAACAAAGGTACAATAGAAGGGGACTAGTGCCCACGGGACCCCCCGAATCCCACAAAGCAGGGGAAGCTTGATTGAATCCTAGGTTGCATTACAAAGAAGGTTGATCACCCTCTCGTCGCCCTCATGCGGGGCCCACTTGGGTTTGAGCTTGTTGTTGATCAACAGGAGGACTTGATGGTGCCTGAAGGGGGGGGATTTCTTACTGTTGACAATCCTTTTGCCAAGGAGGAATAGTGATTTCTCAATCGACCACTCCCTGGGGGGATCGCCGAAGTTGAGAGCACACCTCTCCCGCCATATTTTCCACAGGACTTCCCCTCTGATTGCGTTCCAGAGTGCCGCAGAGCAGCCAATCGCTTCTCCCAAAAGGACTTGTTTCCAACTAAGCTGTTTCTGAAGTCTGATTTTCATTCCAACCGTCTGCCAGATTTTGTAGGAGTTGGGGCAAGTAAGGAAGATGTGTGGGACATCTTCGATTGCACGGTGGCAGCGTTTGCACCAAGGAGGGAACCCACAAAGTTTGCTTGCCTTATGGTTGGTCCAAATTCCTCGATGAAGAATTTGCCATAAGAGGACAGACTTCTTAATCTCTATAAGTGGGTGCCAGATACCCATGAATTTCATGTCCCACCGAAGCCGCGTCCAAGACAGGCACCACTTCTTGTTGAGGCTGATCTGGAGGTCAGTCGTTTCTTTGATGTTCGGGATTTTGAGTAGGCTATTTCCATTGTGCCATTTGAGACCACGTGCGTTCGGTGTGTCGTGTCCCATGAGAAGGCGGGTCTTGTGACGATCCCAAGCGAGGCATCTGCTTTGCAAAGTGTTCCATTCTTCGTAGGAGATGTTTATGCGAGGGTCAATATCCTCGAAGTTGATCCAGCTGTTGGTGTCATGTTTCCAGAGGTGTTTCCATTTTTTGAATCCTTTGTTCCATAACTTCTTGGCATTTTGAATGTTCCACGGCTCCACACTCCGGATGCCATGTATCGGAAACCAGATAGAGTTGTTTTGTCTGATTCCGACCGCCCACTTCCAGTCTTCACTAATTCTTGTGAAGCTTTTGACTTTATTCCAGCCCTTCCAAAGGGAGCACACGAGATTGGAGCCTTTCGGGAAGACGGGGATCGGGGAGAATAGCAGGGTCATGATGTCGAGATTCTTCCAGTTCGGGCACCCCATGAGGGCCAACTCATGTTTGTTTCTGAAGATCAGCTTGGCCCACGAGGCCTCCCTATTGCACCAAGCCTTAATCATCCATTTGGCTGCCAGTTTGTTGGCCATACACCCAATGTCCAGGATACCCAGCCCCCCGCTATCTCTAGGGCTAGTGCAGATGGCCCATTTGATTTTAGGCACCCCCCTTCTGTTATGATCGCCCGTCCAAAGAAAGTTTCTACAAATACTATTCAGTTTGGACAGGCCTTGCTCGTTCGGTCTCCAGCAAGAAAGGAAATAGATGGTAGAAGAGAGGAGGAACGTGTTGATAACCATCGCACGTCCAGCGAGATTGATTTGCATACCTCTCCAATAGTTAAGCTTGTTTTCAAGTTTGGCAAGCACCCAGTTCCATCGCTGCTCCATAGAGACGCCAAACCCCAAGGGGATTCCAAGAAGTCGAAAGATTTGGCCCTGCGGAATGATGTGACAGCCATGATCAATGAGAAGGCCAGGATGATGTCCCACAATCGCCCTGAAGGCGGTCTTAGAGTGGTTGATTTTGGATCCAGAGGCATCACAGAAGGTAGCAAGACACCTCCAGAAAGTCTCCAGGCTAGTATTATCATTGTAAACGAACGCGTTCATATCATCAGCAAACAGTCTCATGATGATTTGACCGTGGTCTTGAGGCAGCCGGAGGCCTTTGATATTGCCAGCCTCAACATGATGTGCCACAAGTCTGCTCAGCCCCTCAGTGGCGACGGCAAAAAGAAGGGGGGCCAGAGGGCACCCTTGTCTAATAGACCTTTTAAGATGGATCGCCTTCGAAAGTTTGCCGTTAACGTTAATTTGGGTCGTTGCGTTTCCGAGAAGGGTCGCGATCATCTTGGTGAATTTCTGACTACATCCGAGATCTTGGAGCGACTGCAGAATATAGTCCCATTCTAGCCTGTCGTAGGCTTTGTCAAAATCGATCTTGAGGAAGACCACATCTTGATTAGACTCATTTGCAAATTGAATACCTTCCCAAATATCCATAATGGTTTCCAGGATAGACCTGCCTTTGATGAAACCTTTTTGGTCCTCACTAAGCCAAGATCTCAGGTGGCACGAGAGTCTGTTGGCGATGACTTTGGCGATGATCTTGTATCCTGTTTGGAGCATCGTAATAGGCCGCCAGTTCTCGATTCTGTTCTTTTCCCCCTTCTTGTGTATCAACTTGATAATTCCATTATTTAGACAAGAAGGAAGAGCACCAAACTTTAGCGCTTCTTGCCAAACCATCCGAAGAGGGGTGGCAACCACCAGCTTGAAGGATTTAAAGAACTCGTTAGTGAGTCCGTCGGGTCCCGGGCTTTTACCGAGAGGGAGGGCATCAATGACCTCAATGATTTCTGATTCAGAGATAGGAGCATGGAGCAGGGAGTGGAGGTTGGGTGGAATCCTCCGGGGGGAAACCCTAGAAATGGCAGCCATACAGTCCCTTCTATGGTGGGAGAGGGGGTTCGAGGTTCCCAGGAGTCTCGTGAAGTGCCCTTCGATGATGCCAAAATTATCTTCTTCCGAATTGCATACATTGCCAAGAGGATCTAGCAGTAGGGGGATCGAATCTCTGTTGTGTTTCCTTTTAAGGATACGGCACATCTCTTTGGTGGGTTTGTCAGCTTTGCCAGCCCACCACTCCTTGAAGAAGATTTGCAAGTTTTTTCTTTGTATTTCTTCCTCGTATCTCAACACTGCTCTGATTTTTCGGAGACCTTTCTGGGCTTGGTGTTTTCCTTTGTTCACTTCCTCCTCGAGCCGCCAGAGTCTGTGGTAGAGAGCTACCCTGCGAGCCCGCCGCACAGTCTCGAGCATCTGCTTAGTTCTGATCATGATCTTACGAGACTTGTCGACCGCATTTCTCCAGCACTTGGCTGGGGCCAGGCCAGAGGCGAACGCCACCTTCCACACATCGGCAATTTCTTGATGGACGGAGGGGAGAGAGAAGGTGGATGCGTTGGCATGGAACCACGGAGCCTTGCGGATCTTGTTGGAAGGTTGAAAAGTGATAACGATCGGGTAGTGATCAGAGATAGTGAGGTCAGTGCGTTGCGTGATGGTAGGATGGCCCCACTGATGGGTAAAGCTCTGAGAAATGTAGCATCTGTCGAGTCTAGCTTTCCTCAGGTCCTCGCCCGCTTGGAGATTCGACCAAGAAAAGCCATTCGAGTCTTTGAATTCAACCAAATCCAAGTGAAGTTTGGTCATGTCCCACGTTTCTTTCTCCCGACTGTCGATGACCCTGCCCTTGCCCATCCATCTGTCCATAGGGTCCTCCACCATGTTGAAATCACCACATATGAGCACGTTGTGGGGAAGCGAGTCTAAGGAGGCCCAAGTGTTCCGTCTCTCCAAATCCCCGTTAGGGGCGTATAAAGAAACCATAGTAGCACAAAGAGGAGCTCCAAAAGAAACAGCGATCCAACGGTGACTTACATCTTCAATGAAGTTCTCAAGCTTTTCAAACCAGAGTTGTTTAACACCGATAGCCGTTCCTCCAGACCCCCTCGGGTGTTTCGTTGGGATCCACACATGGGCCGAGGAGACCTGCCTGAGCCGTTTCTGGAGGTCTTCTCCGTCAATTTTAATCTCTTGAATGCATATAAAGTCTGGGTTTAAGCTAATGTCGCGAAGCCATTGACCAATGATGGTCGCTCTTGAGGGGTCGGTTAGCCCTCTAGCATTTAGCGAGATGACAATCATTTTTGTATTGATCCCTCTTTGCGGGAGGGAGCTTTGTCCTTTCTTCTCTTGGCTTCATCTTTCTTTTTCGCTGGGATCTGGTCCCGACTTAGAAATCTGTTCTTGTGGGGGCTTTTCCAGGGTAACTCCATGGGCTGTTTTCCTTTGCGGGACGCCCCTTGCTGGGGAGACTTGGGCCCCGTGCTCGGTACCGTTTCCGGGATCGTCGATCCAATGATGGAACTTTCACTATCCATGTTTTCTTCGTTACTAGTGGTGAAACCATCTTCTTTGCTTGTAGTGTAGCCCTCCTGGGGGGTTTCTTTATTGTCGGGGATCTCTAGGGCTTTGTCGTAGATGTCTGCCTCAGGTAGCTTCCCACCTGGGTAGTCAAACTCATTGATCTCCTTTTCTAGATTGCAATACAAGTTGCTATAGGGGGTATGTGGCAGGTTGTTTCTCTCACCGTTGGCCCTAGGGCTTCTTTTCCTTCTTCTTCTAACTTCAGTAAAGCCATCAGCATCAGCTTGTGGCTTCAGGAGGCCCTTGCCTTCCCCTTCCTTGGTCGAGTGGGTCAGATCGCCATTGTTGTCTTGAGCAGTTTTGGAGGCTTCTTGAAAGCGCTTGTTTTTTTGCCTGAGAGGGCAATCTTTAATCCTGTGACCTTGCTGGCCACAACGAAAGCACGCGTTGGGAAGGTTCTTGTAGATGATGTCCTGCTCCCACACATCTCCTTCGCCCATGTCCACTTTGATCATTGATGGAAGCGACGAACTGAGGTCGGCCTCGACACAGATTTGGGGGTGCCACCTAGCATTGAACGAGTGTCTTGCGCCTTCATAGATGAGACCACCAATGTCATCGCGTGAGGCCAGCGGCTTGCCGATAGGAGAGACAATGTCCCACACGAAGTTGTACAAGAAGGAAGATTCGGGAGCTCAACCCAAAGAGGGTACCGAAGCGATTTCGATTTGTCGGGAGTAAAGTCCGGGGACCATCTGAATAGGCACAGGGTCGCCCGACCGAGCTGCCAGGTGCCAACGCTTAGGGCTTGGAACGCCATCTCTTCATTTTCAAAGACTAGCAGCATGTGGTTCGCTGGTAAGAACTGACATTTGCTAACAATTAGTCCTCTAGGGAACCACTCTTTTCGAAGCCATTGTCGCACAGTTTCGAGCGGGGGCCTAGGGCCAAACACTTGGCCAACGAGGCACACTTTCTTGAGCTCCTCCTGAGCAGGCAGAACTGCGGGTCTACTGAGGGACACGATGGGGGATTCAACCCTTTCGGATGCCCCAGGGGCGGCACACGACCCTCCCTCCAGCAGAGCGGCCAGGAAATCGGTCTCCCCAGGGGGAGGGGCCCGATTACTTTTCACGAGAGAGGATGAAGCCACATCCATGGCCAAAAGGAACTTGCACCAGTTTCACTATTCAAAATCCAAAGGCAAAACCCTTCAACATGGAGAGAAAACTGACCACAAACAAGGAAGACTCCCCCTTCCTATCACATCGAAGCCTAACACTCCTTTTAAAGGAGAAGACTAAAAGGCCAAAAATCCCACGAGCTCTCTTCTACTTATTCGAATCTTTTCTCTTTTTCTTTTCTTTTTTTCTTCTTTTTTTTTTCCTCTTTTCTTTTTTTTTTCTCTCTTTTTTTTTTTTTTCTTTTCTTCTTTTTTTTTTTTTTCCCTTTTTTTTTTCTCTTTTTTCTTTTTCTACTTCTTTAACTCCTTTTTCTTCTTTTTTTTTCTTTTTTTTTCCCCTTTACAAAAACTTACAAAGCTTTGCTAAATAAAAAAACTCTTAAAGCTCTAAAACCGAAAGGGACAACCAAGAACGAACCTTTCATCACATGATCAGCAAACACGAAGTCCCCACTTCCCCAAAAACAAGCGATAGATGCCAAAGTCCAATCGGAGCGCTGTGGGCACATGTGAGCTTTTATCCACGATAGACAAGAGCATGAAGTGCGAGAGATTCAGCCCCAGGTCAAGGCTCTGCCAGCATGGACACGTCACCCACGATAGAGCCCAATATCACGACAGACAGGAGGACACCACTCGCGATAGAGCCCAATGTCCGCGATAAACAGGAAGACACGTCACCTGCGATAGACCACAAATCCATGATAGACAGAGTGGACACGTCACCCGCGATAGACAGAGTGGACACGTCACCCACGATAGACGCCCAATATTTGCGATAGACAGCAGAAACAACGGACGCCTAGCAGCGGAAGCTCCAAGCTCCACTCCAACAGCACACGACAAGACTTGCTGGAAGTCCTCAAACACCGGCTTCAGTGACTCTGTCGCGATGGCGCAGCTTCAGTGAAGCGATGGCGCAACTTCTTTCCCTCCATTGCCAGCACAAAGTTCGGCTTGATATGGATTGTCGTAGAAGCGCAGCTCTGCAGCGTCGGAGATCAATCTGCAAAGATTTCTTCTTTTGGCCGCACATGGAAAAAGTTATTGCACATTATGTTTCTCAATGCATTGTATGTCAGTGTGTAAAACGTCATCATGGTAAATCATTTGGATTGTTAATGCCACTCCCCATTCCTAACGAACCATGGGAATAGATTTCTATGGATTTTATCACAGGTCTTCCCATCACTTCATCACATAATGATGTGATTTGGACAATAGTTGATAGGTTTAGTAAATATGCATATTTCATTCCATGTAGAAAAACTTTGTCTGCACCTCAGGTTGCAAAATTATTCATTAAATGCATTTTCCCACATCATGGATTTCCTAAAGTAATGTTATCTAATTGTGATGTTAGATTTTGTAACCATTTTTGGGTTGCCTTATTTCAACATTTTGGTTCTAAAATAGATTTTAGCTCTGCATTTCATCCCGAAAGTAATGGACAAAGTGAGGCTACAAATAGTAATATTCTTGATTTATTACATTGTTATTCATTAGATAGTCCAACTAATTAGGATGAAAAGTTTCCATTGCTTCAATTTGCTTACAATAACACCACACACCACTATTGGCCGTGCACCTTTTGAAATTGTTTATGGTAAAAAGCTTCCCACTCCCATGTCACTCACCCAAATCGACATTCTGATGGCTGATTCTATTGCTCAAGCTCACATTTCTATACTTCACAATGTTCACGAGCACATTAGGAAAAGTCAAGAGCGATACACACGTAATATCAAGGAATTCAAGGAAAGTGATCTTGTATGGTTGCATATCATTAAACGATGTCTCAAAAATATTTTGCAGCATCCTAAAATTAAACTTGCACCACGCTATTATGGACCATTTCGCATTATAGAAAAAATTAATCATAATTCATTTAGATTATGTATACCATCTCATTGGAATATACATAACTCTTTTCATATTAGTTTACTTAAACCATTTAAAGGAACTTTACCACTCACTCCACTTCTTGATGATCCTCCTTTGATTGAAAAACAATCTGAAATCTTGGTTCCTGAGAAAATAATAGATCATGATGTCACTACTACACGCACATGTACTCAATACCATCGATATTTAGTTATGTATAAAAATCACTCTATTGAAGAATGTCAATGGATACATAAAACACAATTAGCACCTCATTATGATCACTTATTTTTTGCATATCATACACAAACACATTAATGTAATTCCTCCATGAACATTTCCATCCATGTTTTTCTGAACATGGAAGATGCTTATTTTCATTTACTGATGAAACATGTGACTGGCCATCCATGTTTATTTTATTTTATCAACTGAGGTCAGTTGCTTTTTCAACTGAGGGGCATGTTATACATTATGGAATATGTTGAACAATGCATTGTTGGAGTGTTAATTTATTGATGTATTAATGTGTTTTGATGTTTTTGATATAGCAGCTGAAGGTTCGTGAGGGCATGAAAGCATGAAGGGCGGACATCAATACTCTGACTTTAGGGCGGACATCAATAAATCTGAGTTATAATTTAGTTTGTAAATAAATCCGTGTAGAAGATTCTATGGTTAGAAATAGTTAGAAAAATAGTGGTTAGAATAAGGGTCATTGTAAACCGCAATTTTTGATATTAAAATAAAGGCTTTCTATGAAAATCACCAACTTTTAGTTTCACGCATGCTTTTCGAAGCCGCTCTCATGTAACCACTATTTTCAACGTAATAAAAAATTCCTATAAATACATGCACTCTGTGGACTATCGAAACAAAGTGCATGGGGGGAGATTGCACCCAATACTGCGTTCAATCTCATCTCTTGCTGTCTCTGTTTTTCTGTGTGTTTTCTACGTTCGTAATCTTTGTGTACTTGTGAGCAAGATCTTGATAACAGCAACACCGACTGTACATGCCTTTATTTTATATTTTATTTTATATTTCCAGATGATACATATATGTTTTTTAACGTGAGTTCCACTGGTAGTGTGTTAAACCGGCCTAACTTGCACTAAAACACATCAGAATCGTGACATAATGCTCTAGATATCGACAGTCTCAGACGATAAATTTCAATTTCCATATTCACAGCCTCACAGCAGAAATTTTCAGTATACTTTGTGGGAGATGCCAGATACGTCACAAAAACACTATTTGACAAGAGAAGACAGCATTGTCATTTAATGCCCTCTTCAAGATACATCACAAAAACACTATTTTTTTTTTTTAAATAAAGGAAGTTCGGCCTTAGCCTAATCTCCCGGACTTTAATTATAATAAAGAGAAAAAGTTACAAGTGAATGGGACTAGTGCCCATGGGACCCCCCAAATCCCACAACGCAGGGGAGAAGTATGGCAAGCTACAGGGCATTACAAATGAGGCGGATAACATTACCATCACCCTCATGTGGGACCCATTTGGGTTTCAACTTGTTGTTTTCGAGGAGATAAATACAGTGATGTCTAAACGGTGGCGATCTCTTGACTCGGGAGATTCTTTTACCAAGGAGAAACAATGATTTCTCGATCGACCATTCCTTAGGAGTTCGGCCAAAATTGACGGCACAGCGTTCTCTCCAAATCTTCCAGAGAGCCTCACCTCTGATGGCATTCCACAGCCTCGATGAGCATCCGATTGCCTCACCCAACATCACTTGTTGCCAGTTGATTTGACTCGTGAGTCTCAAAACCCGGGACACGTGATGCCAGATAACACGGGACTTGGGGCAGTCAAAGAACAGGTGAGCTAAATCTTCGATGCACCGATGGCAACGCTTGCACCATGGCGGCACACCACAGATTTTGTTAGCCCTTGCATTGGTCCAGATTCCTTTATGCAAGACCTGCCACATGAGAACGGACTTTTTGACCTCAATTAGGGGGTGCCAAAGAGACATGAATTTTAGCTCCCACCGAAGTTTGGTCCAAGCAAGGCACCATCTCTTGTTAAGGGTGTGGTGAACATCCAAATCCCCTTTGAAGTTCGGGATTCTGGAAAGCTTCTTACCATTGCTCCATTTGAGGCCCTCCGAGCAAGGAAGATCCTGACCGCAGAGAAGGCGGGTAGTTGAGCGGTCCCAGGCTAAACACCTGCTTTGAAGAAGAGTCCATTCCTCAAAGGTAACGCTAAGTCTCGGATCCAAATCTTCGAACCTAATCCACTGGCTGGTCTCTTGTTTCCAGAGCTGTTTCCACTGTTTGAACCCCTTGTTCCATAACCGCCTTGCAGTTTGGAGGTTCCAAGACTCCACTCCCCGAATGCCACTGATCGGGAACCAAATAGAGTCATTTTGTCTTATGCCAGCCGCCCACTTCCAATCATCACTGATTCTGATGAACTGTTTGGCCTTGTTCCAATTCTTCCATAAGGAACACACGAGGCTAGAGCCTTTAGGGCAAACTAGGTGGGGGGAGAACAAAAGCGTGAGAATCCCTATGTCCTTCCAACCAGGGAGGCCAACAAAGGTAAGGTCTTCCGTGTTTCTGAAGATCAATTTAGCCCAAGAGGACTCCCTATTGCTCCAGGCCTTGATAAGCCATTTAGCCGCCAGCTTGTCAGCCAACCCAGCAATATCCAAAATACCCAAGCCCCCTGAGTCTTTAGGGCTAATGCAAGTTTCCCATTTGATTTTGGGAACCCCCCTTTTGTTGGGGTCCCCAGTCCAAAGGAAGTTCCTGCAGATTCTTTCTACTTTGGCCAAGTCTTTCTCCTTAGGTCTCCAACACGAGATAAAGTAAATAATTGTAGACAACATAAAAGTGTTAATGACCATAGCACGTCCTGCCAGGTTGACTTGCATACCTTTCCACTGATTCAGCTTGCTATCCAGCTTGGATAGCACCCAGTTCCATCGTTGGTCCATTGAGATGTCGAAACCCATCGGAATGCCAAGGAGACGGAAGACTTGACCGCTAGGGATGACTTGACACCCCCGATCCACCAACAATTGGGGAGTAGGCCCGCTGATTGCTCTAAAAGCAGTTTTAGCATGGTTGATTTTTGAGCCTGATGCCACACAAAAGGTGTGGAGGCACCACCAAAACACCTCAATGCTGTTTATATCGTTATGCACAAAGGCATTCATGTCATCAGCAAAAAGTCTCACAACCATTTGGCCGTGATTTAGAGGTAAGGAAAGACCCTTGAGATTGCCAGCGTCCATGTGATGCTTTAATAGGCAGCTGAGTCCATTCGAGGCGATAGCGAATAGTAAAGGAGCCAGAGGGCAGCCTTGCCTAATTGATCTTTTTAAACGAATGGGCTCAGAGAGCTTACCATTGATGTTTATTCTAGTTGAAGCATTTCCAAGAAGAGTGGAAACCATCTTCGTGAACTTTTGGCTGCATCCAAGGTCTTTCAATGATTGAAGAATAAAGTCCCATTCCAATCTGTCATATGCTTTGTCGAAGTCGATCTTAATGAAAACTAGATCTTGAGCAGACTCCTCAGCAAAAGCAAGGCCTTCCCAAATATCAATAATTGCTTCAAGTATAGATCTACCTTTGATGAAACCTTTCTGGTCCTCGCACAGCCATGACTTTAAATGACAGGAGATTCTGTTGGCGATAACTTTTGCAATTATCTTGTATCCAGTTTGGAGCATGGTAATCGGACGCCAGTTTTCAATTTTGTTCTTATCTCCCCGTTTGTGGATTAACTTGATGACGCCATTATTCAGGCACTCAGGGAGGGCACCGAAGGAGAGAGCCTCTTGCCACACGAGGCGCAGTGGGGTGGCCACCTGAAGTTTGAAGGACTTGAAAAACTCATTGGTAAGGCCATCTGGACCCGGACTTTTCCCATTGGGAAGGGCATCAATAACCTCGATAATTTCATTCTCGGAGATGTTAGCATCCAGTAGAGCAATCAAGTTCTGTGGGATTCTGGTTTGAGCAACCCTTGAGATGGTTGCCATGGAGTCGCGCCTGTGGGGGGAAAGAGGAGTCGAGACCCCGAGAAGATTGGTAAAATGTTCGACGATGATAGTTCTATTCTCCACTTCCGTGCAACATTCAGTTCCATTGTTATCGACCATTAGGGGGATGGATTCCCTAGCTTGTTTCCTTTTGAGGATGTTACACATCTCTTTCGTTGGTTTGTCGGCCTTCCCTGCCCACCAATCTTTGAAGAAAATTTGAAGATTTTTCCTTTGGACCTCCTCCTCTAATCTTAGCCTTCCCTTGATTTTCAAAAGACCCTGTTGGCAATGTAACTTACCTTTGTTCACCTCTTCTTCAAGCCGTGAGAGCCTCCGATACACCTTTTCTCTTCTTTTTTTCGAATTCCTCTTATAGCCTTTTGAGTCCTGATTAGAATTTTACGAGTCCTTTCTACTGCGTTTCTCCAACACTTAGCCGGTTCATTACAGTAAGCAAAGGCTTCTGTCCACACCTCAGAAATTTCCTGGTGGACAGAGGGGAGGGAAAAGGATGTCTGACAAGCATGAAACCAAGGAGCTTTCTGGAGCATGGGAATCGGTTTGAAGGACAGAGTAATCGGATAGTGGTCTGAGATAGTGAGGTCCATGTGTTGAGAAATCGAAGGAATACCCCACTGAAGGATGGTGTTCTGATTGATGTAGCATCTATCAAGCCTTGCTTTCCTCAAAGAGTCCCCCGACTGGAGATTAGACCAGGAGAACCCCTGCCTGTCTTTCACTTCGACCAGGTCGAGATGGAGCTTGATTTTATCCCATATCTCTTTCTCCTGACCGTCAATAATTTTTCCTTTGTTATTCCATCGGTCCTCAGGAAACTCAACCATGTTGAAGTCCCCACAAATCAGAACATTGTGTGAAAGGGAGTCAAGGGAAGCCCAAGTATCCTTTCTATCTGCTTCGCCATTAGGGGCATAAATTGAGACCACAATGAACTGGAAAGGAGACCCGAAAGAGGCAGCAATCCAACGATGATTCCGACCTTCAAAAGTCGAGGTCACATTGCTAGACAAGGCGTGACTGATACCGATAGAAGCACCCCCCGTCCCTCTAGGGTGAGAAGTGGAGAACCAAAGGTGGTTCGGAGAAATGCATTTAAGCCATCTTTGTAGATCCTCTCCGTCGATTTTAATCTCTTGTAAGCAAATAAAGTCAGGGGCGAAGCACATGTCTTTGAACCACTGGCCAAGAATCGAAGCTCTTGACGGGTCAGACAGACCCCTAACGTTTAGAGATGTGAGTTTCATTAATGATGGTTGCCCTCTTTGAGGGGAGGGACCCGATCTTTTTTCTTCTTGTGGTCTTCTTTTTTCTTCCCTACTTCTTGACTTAGGATCCTACTCTTGAGGGGGCTCTTCCAAGGCATGCCGGAAGGTTGTTTACCTTTAAGCTTGGACTTTTGTTGCGGTAGTCTTGGAAAGCATACCGGGAGGGTAGGGCCAAGAGCGGAGCTTTCGCTGTCTGGGTTGTCTTCATTGCTGGTAGTGAAGCCTTCCTCTTTACTCGTGGTGTAACCTTCTTGGTTATCTTCTTTGCTGGTAGAGCACCCAAGGGCATTATCAGTGGGGTCTTCTTCAAAGAGGTTGTCCCCTGGGAAGTCGAGCTCATTAATCTCTTTTTCTAGGTTACAGTATATGTTATTCGAGGGGGCAGCTGTCGAAGAATTCCTTGTTTTTGATCTTCGAGGGCTAACTTTCCTCTTGCGTCTCACTTCAGTGAAACCTTCTGAATCCGTCTCGGCAACGCGAGTTCCCTCTTCTTCCTCCATTGGAGGGGGATGACCCCGAGTGTCGTCTTGGGGGAGAGGGTCTAGGGTCCCATCTGGTTTAAGCTTGTTTTTATTGGTACTTTTCTTCAGGGGGCAGTCTTTGATCCTGTGACCTTGAAGCCCGCACCGGAAGCACGCGTTTGGCAAATTCTTGTAAGTAACCTCTTATGTCCAGGTCTTACCATCTCCACAGTTTATGGAGATCTTCGAGGGAAGGACCTGGTTCAGGTCTGTTTCAACGCAGATCTGAGGATGCCATCTCGCATTGAAAGAATGTTGAGCTCCATCGTAGATTAACCCCCCAACATCCTGTCTTGCGGCCATCGGGCGACCGATCGGAGAGACGATTTCACGGAGAAATCCATACATGAAGAAAGGCAGATTGGGAAGCTCCACCCAAAGCGGGTAACGAAGAGGCTTTGATCTGTTCGGGACAAAGTCTGGGGTCCACTTAAAAAGGCAAAGGGTGGACCGGCCAACTTGCCAGGAGCCGGCGTGCAGGGCTTGGAAAGCCATCTCTTCGTTCTCAAATACTAGAAGCAGGTGATTCGCCGGCAAGAATTGACATTTGGACACAATTAGGCCACGCAGGAACCACTCCTTGCGAAGCCAAGTTCTCACACTTTCAAGAGGGGACCTGGGGCCAAACATTTGACCGATCAAGCAAGTTTTCTTTAGTTCTTCCTGCTTTGCCGCCACAGACTCCTTGCATAAAGAGACCTCTGGGGGCGCGACGTCCACTGGGACAGACTCCATCTCAAGGGGGGACACGGACTGAGGGGGAGCCACAATGTTCATGACAAAATCTTTAGATCCCCCTGCCCGAGAATTAGAAAGCTGCTAACGTTTTTACTTAACTCTCCTCTTTTTTCTTTTTACTTTTTTCTATTTCTTTCTAAGCCTTCAAACGCGCATCCCCCACCAAAGGTAGACATCTCAAAGACCCTTTGCAGCCTATACTTTAATCTTCCTTGTCAATAATGAATGAAGGAGTAACTCAAAACGACACTAAAAGCATGAGCAGCGCCACTTTTCCACGGTCTATCGCGCAGCCCTCACGAGGTGCCATTTAAAAACCACGTGTGAAAAGCAATTTAACCTTTTTCTTTTTTTTTCTTTTGTAATAAAAGCCTTCACTCTACGAAAGACCCAAACAGTTGTTGATACTTTTTTTTTTCTTTCTTTTTTTTTTTTCTTTTTTTCTTTTCTAATAAAAGCCTTCACTCTAGGAAAAATCCCAACAGGAGGCGACAGATGTTAAAAGTCAAGGATTTCCTTTTTTTTTAAGGAAAAGATGGCAGAGGAAAAAACTCTTCTCAAAAAAAAACCTTCACGAACTAAGTCGATAAACTTGCTCCGAAAAAGGGCCGTCTGCTGAGCGCAAAAACCAAGGCGGGGGTCTATCACACAAAGCAGTGTATCGGGACAGATGGAGGAGTATCGCAACAGTTGGGGGGCCACGTCTATTGCACAAAGCAGTGTATCGCGACAGATGGGGGGCCACGTATCGAGATAGACGGGGGGTCGAGTGTCGCGACAGACGGGGAGCACGTATCGCGACAGATGGGGGGCCACTTATCGCGATAGACGGGGGGTCGAGTGTCGCGACAGACGGGGAGCACGTATCGCGACAGACGGGAAAATCACCGAGAGTGAGCACGCGAAGGCAGAAGAAGAGGTGCTGCGGCGACGGCAACACAAAAACACTATTTGACAAGAGAAGACAGCATTGACATTTAATGCCCTCTTCAAGACAGCTGGCAGATCCATGCGCCCTTGTAATACATGTAACATCAACCAGACATGACGGACATGGCGTTGGAACTTGGGAGTTGAGATACAGCATTAAAGAATTTGAAAACTGTAGAAGTTTCTTTTCTTTTCAACAGAGCAAATAGAAATTAGATAAACAAAAGGCGTACAAGAGAATTAAAGGGGAGATACAGGGGACTTGAAGAGAGGCCCAAGAACCTTTCGTCCCCTTCATGAGGGATACATTTGGGGTTTGACGTTATTGCCTTCAATAACAAAGACCTTCCTGTGTCTGAACAGGAGGATACTCACAGTTCTGCATTATGGAGATACGCATACTTACATCACGAAGAGATATTTACAACCGAAATGAAAACAAATTCCCATAAATATTACAATTGGGACTCCTGCATAAGCCATGGATTGGCCCAGGAGGTTTTGATGTCAAAGAGAAACTCGACCGTGATCTGCCATGTCCCCAAGAAGTAAAAGTTCAGAGGACAAAGAACTATACAGGATTTGTGATTGACAATCTGCCATGTCCTCAATAGGGACGAGCTGAGGGTAGAAGGAAATTTACAGGACTTGTGCTTCCTAGGTCTCCCCGAAGATCAACTGCTCGACGAGCTTAGCTTGCCATATTGATCTTGTACATCACATATAATTGACACACCGTTGGTCTTTCCTTGGGTAAACTTAGCATATTACAATCTGCTGAGCGAGTTCCTTTCCTTCTCCATGGAAAACTTGCTGAGATGGCGGTTGAACCTTTTCCTCTCCTTCCAGCAGAGAAGTCACCTCCAAGTCCTCTGCATTATATTCACGAGCAGTGACATTCTGACGACCTGAGTGAGGCAACCTCTCTCTGAGGTAACTCAAACTTGAGATACTCTTCTTAAATGGCATCACTGTAGCTCCTTGGTCTTCAATGGAAGCACCGGTTTCTCCAGAGAGCTTATTTGATGATCCATCAACGCTGCCATCCTCACCCTGACCAACATCTTGGGAGGACACCACTTTCATACTGCTTCCAAAACCTCGGATCCCAAATGAAACCTTCTGAGCTCTGCTGCGTTCTTCCTTCCAAAGCTCAGGATCAATGAGTACCTGCATCACTCTGTCTGCGACCTTCCTGACCATGGCTCCTCTATCAATCCTAATTGTTTATATGTTATCATTAGAATGTGTATGTTTCTTTGTACTGTTTGGTAGCAACAGCATAAAATAAGAACAAGTTCTCATAGGGATCGCTCATAATTACCCTTGTTGGTCTGTGAAGTTGAACTGTGCTAACTCTTCCATCCGCAAGATGTCCCCAGCAAATTCTTTCCTCATACTGGCAGGTCCATGAGTAAGCAGGTACTCTAACACCATGAGTGTCTTGTAAAGCTGACGCCAAGGCCGTTGCTTGCTCATATCAAGCCTATGCTCACACAATCAACCCACAGATGTAATCAAACTCTTTTGAATTCTTCCGCGGGCAAAAATGAAAAGACTGAAGCAAAATCTCAGATACAACCAACACATACAATTCTTCTGTAGGCGAAGGTGATAAGACTAAAACAAAATTTGAGAACGTCACAAACGTACTTGAGCAAGGGATCTGCATAGCAGAACAGATGCAGTGATTCTGAATGTTGCTCAGAACTCAAAACATGTGTCTACCACGAGTATCCTAGTTAGGACGGAAATAAGATCACTAAAAACTTGTATCTATCACAAGATATTTTAGGTTCTGATCGGAATGGTATCATGCCATTGTTTCAAAATGTGCCTGTCACAAAGCATCTAAGACCTACGCTTTCCTCTTTTGTATGGAATACTATAACAATAATTGAAATTGCAAATCCTTGTCATGATTGAATTGAATGGTAGACCAAACAAGAGCCGTTTTGACACAATAATTGAAATTGCGAATCCTTGTCATGATTGAATTGAATGGTAAACCAAGCAACAGCCGTTTTGCATGGTATGGCAGTGCATCTTTCCGAATATTTTGTAATGAAGCTGCAAATCTTGAAGCACTTACAATCCAGAAAACTTTCACTTGATATCAGATAACAGAATCCATGTCTTCTTCTCAGAGATCCACGTGATATTCACATGTAAAATAATAATTATAATTTTTTATTTTTTATTTTTAACTTTGCTTGAGAAGCTACATAGCTTTTTCCTAGTTATCGATTTAATTATTCAGATGGAAATATCTACTATTATAATCCCACTCTTGATAGGTGAATTCGTATCTCGAGATTGCATATCCTTCCCTTGGATTGTGTTTAATGGGAGCCATTCTGTACGTTAGGACAATGGCGTCTTCTCAAACAGCTAATTTTATGAAAGCTATGATCCTTAATACTTATAATATTTACTTTTGAGAAGATCTTCAGCTGCGCTCACACGAGAGGATCCGTGACTTCCTCAAAGATCCGGGTAGCACTCACATATCAACATATCTTCTCTTCATTATCCATTTAGTGATACGAGTTAATTCAGATTGTATATGAGAGGCCAGTAACTACAGTCATTTAAACTTCTCATGAAAGTATATAAACCCTCATGAATTTCCAAAATTCCATAGGCGGGATCCTTCGAAGTATACTTAAATATCCACACTCAGCTGATTTAATATGGATTAATGTCAATCGATCTACTGGTTTTCTAAAATCCTGTTACTGTCCATAAGCTTATTTAAGTATCGAGTATCGAAATGTACATGCATCCTCAATGTCAGCGTTACCTGTTCCGAATGACTTGAACAATCCTGTCGTACTCTTCCAATTGGAATGCTGCTTCTGCTAACGTTGCCATCGCTTTCGTCTCAGGTCCCCAAGGATCCTCATTAGTGGCTTCCTCAGCCATTCTACACGGCGTACAACATTAGAATCAAGATAAAAAAACCGGTTCTTTATGTTGAACTCGGATTATTACTTGTCCTTTACTTGTCACAACCACAACATCTCGATAACTCGAACATGCACTTTAGTCCTCAATAGAGATATCATGTATATAAACATGATCACAACAGTTATTGAATCTTCATTATCCCAATCGTTGATTTCCAATATCGTTGGTAGACAAGGTGAATCGACACGCACAGAAGCACGCAGAATAAAAATCGTGTAGCGGAAAACCTGAACAGAAGACAGAAACGTAGGACGTGACTCACATCTGTATACGGGAAACGTCCGTAAGAGCGAGGCGAGCGTCATTGATCTTCTCTCTGAGAAAGAAAGAGGCTTGTTTCTTGAAGTCCCGCAGACTAAACTGAGCCATATTCTGCTTCAGTAAGCCGGTCCGAGTTACGACTCCGAAGCGATTGTAAACTCAAGCAATGTCTGTGAATGTGTAAACAATATTCTCTCTTTCTCTGCCGATTTGACCAAAGATTCTTCCGGAACGTGGATCATTCAAAGAGAGCTTCCTCTCCTTCAAACCAGGCTTTGATATACTGTACTCATCTTTTTTGAAGATTCTTCGGGACGTAGATCGTTCAAACATTGAGCCACATTTTCAAGGCAGGTGTGTCCATTGTTTGATAAACGTCCGTCCTGTTAGTTGGGCCATCCCATAGCCGCCTACTCGGACCGCACGACTTGGCAGTTATGCACGATCACCACAGGTCTCCAAGTGGCGGCACATGGAATTGTGACAGCTGAAGAGAAATCTCGATAGGAGGTAAAAGTCTTTCTCACACCAAACCTCAAGATCGATGCACATGCATACATGCAATGCATTGACGGATATCGATGCATACACGTACATCATAAGTTCTTGAGAGTCATTCATGCGATAGTATTTTAGATATTTTTTGTAAAAATAGTACATAGTTTATAAAGCAATGATTTTGTAAATAAAACAAATGTTTAAATACGTACGTTTTCGAAGCGGCTCCCTCATGTGTCTTCTATTCAAAACGTAATGAAAAATATCTATAAATACACAAATTCTGATAGACTCGTCCATCAAAATATGTAGGGGAGATTATACCCAATCTTGTGTTCAGTCTTTTGTCTCTCTTTATTCTGTGTATGCTTTTGTGAGATTTCATTTATGTACTATCTCTGTGTACATGTGTCTACAAGATCCGATCAACAATGGTACCAGAGCTTGCGCGCATATGTGGAGATGTACTTCTCGACGTTCGGTCGTGATTCGTGACATCTGTTCATGATAAGGCATCCCTTTCGGTTCATTAATTCTCGTCCCGTCCACATTTGCATTTGTCAATTCTTGTTTTTTTATTGGTTTTCCAATGTCTTTCGAATTCTTTCAAATTTTTTACTGTGTCGCATGCTTATTGTGACACTATGCTCACTATGCTCATTGTACCTATTGTACTCATTGTGCTCACAGTGCTCACTGTACTCACTGTGCTCATTGTCACACTGTGCACTATGCACTATTCCTATTCCGGTTTGTTTATCAAGTTCGTTTAATATCAAGTTCGTTTAATATCAAGTTCGGTTATCCATTGGATTACTCTTGTGGTATCAAGTTCAGTTATCCATTCGGTTTTTCCAATTCATTTATCAAGTTCGGTTATCCATTCGATTACTCTTGCGATATCAAGTTCAGTTATCCATTCGATTACTCCTGCGGCTTACTAGCTCCAAGGCGTCCACTAAGGCATATAACTATGGCATAACTTTGGCATCTTTGCCTTCTCTAGCACTCATGGTTAGCTAGTTAGCTTACTTATTTCTCTAGTTAACATATAGGGGATTTGAACCCGCCACCTCTCACTTACAAGAGATATGATTTATGCAATAGCCCTAATTAGCTAGTTAGCTTACTTATTTCTCTAGTTAACATATAGGGGATTTGAACCCGCCACCTCTCACTTACAAGAGATATGATTTATGCAATAGCCTATTTTCATATATTAATATCCCATTCCTTTCACTACAACATATGAGGGACATACCGACGTTATCCATACCGACAGTCATGCCTCGGCGTCAGTATGACCGTTGAAAATGCTTGAAAAACCACGGATGCAATACCGACGGTATGAGCCTCGGTATAAGCGTCGGTAATTTCCAGTAAATTATCGACGCTTATACGGACGCTACGTTTTAACCGGACCCGAGAGCAAAAATTTGATATTTGCTCGCATTTTGAATGAAAGTCTGCTTCTGTCAAATTTGTGTGCGTGAACTACATTCTGAGCATACTGTGTACACACATCTCTCTCTCTCTCTCTTTCTCTCTCTCTCTACACATCTCTCTATTTCTCTAGATCTGAAATTTTGGTAAGTATCGCACATATTGTAGCACCCTTTCTCTTTCTTTGTGTTTTCTCTTTTCTAATTTCTCTTCTCTTTAGTTTTGCAGGAGCTTTTTAACCTGAGCTCTTTGGAATTTGATGAAGGATAACATTAAGTGGACTTTGATGACAATGCCCCAAACAATTACATCAAGGTAAGGGATTGTTTTCACTACAACAGATCGATGGTATACTGAGGTTTTTACTGAGGAAAATGAACGCGGCTTTATTTGCCGCGACGTCGGTGTAAAGGTCGGTATGCGCGTCGGTACCAAAGCGTCGGTATATGCGTCGGTAATACTGGCGCCCATACCGAGGCCTCTGCTAGGTGTTCCGTCGTGTATACCATCGCCTGCTGGGTGTACCGACACTTATTCCAATGACATTACTGGGAGTACCATTGCGTATACCAACGACCATATTCGGGTAGAGTGTGTTGTCTTTTGCTACAGCAACATTACCATGATGTTTCTTAACAAAAGACAATACACTCTGCCCAAAAAAAAACCGAGTACATGTGATGTGTACTCTAATGTCAACCAAAATATGATTTCATGAAACAGAGTATTATTGGATACAAAAGAGATAATCAGAATGAACCATGAACCATGTACAAAAGAAGTTATATATTTCAATAATGAAGCATGTACAAGAGTGTGGCAAACCACTGTCATATATGACACTTTTACAAAATGTGGCAAAGCAATGCATTGCCATATGAAAATCAAATACAAAATTTTGGTGTTCCACTACCATACACATGCAAAGAACGTTCCATATCAACAGTCCTGCAACAAAGAACATTAATGGAATGAGATAAATTCACATGAAAATTACAAACAACAAGTGAAAACCAAGTTTATAAATTAATTACCTCATCGCAAATGCTCCCATGAAACGACCGCACCGTGTACCTCCAAGTCCTCCAATAGTGCAATCAACCCATGACGATATCCATAAGACTCCTCCGCTCGTGTTGGAGGATGACCCATTGCCAGCTCCTGAAACAAATATACAAAAGATTAGAGGAACATACATGAGAAATTTAATACAAATAAATTCAATAAATAAAATGGTACTTACAAACTCATGATGCATCGTGTCATATCCGCCGCTGCCCAAATGTGACGTCCAACCGTATCTAAACGTGTGGCTGCGGCATCTCGCTGCTGGCGATATCGGTCAGGAGTCTGCTGCTGCTCGTCACGAATCACATCCCACTCCTCACCATCTAACCATACAGGCTTTGGTAAGCTTGCTCTGAAAGCATCACGAGTCTCGGATCATCGATGGGTGAACTGACAAGAGACTGTTCATCGGCTGGCCGGAACTCCTGATAAATCGTCTGTGGGATATAATTCTTTCGATCTTTATCCTGTTCACTCCATTTCAGCATGATAGAGTGTCCAAACTGGATGGAGCAAAGCTGTCGTATGTGTGCACGCATTGCTTTGCCAACCACATCCATCACCGGAGCTCCATCTCGGATACTATACACCTTGGAGTCATCATGGTCATGAGCACCCCAAGGTGTACGTGGTGTACTACGTGGCGCACCTACATCTGAGATACTCGTCCTACGAGTAGAAGTGGGCGACACAACGTCCATCGCACTGCCTCCACAACAGCTGCCTCCTCTGCCTCTAGACCTACCTGTAGATCCACTCCTAGAACCTCCTGCTCCAGAGCGTGACCTCGATCTACGAGATGGGCCAGAACCTATATCACGCTGAGGTGTCGAACGCACATGTCTACTAGTAGACCCAGTAGGAGATGGCTGAAAAGATGATCATGGTGGAGTCACAAAGCTAGAAGACATACCTCCTACTGGAGTAGCACCACCGGCAAGAGTGACACCGGCGGGAGTGACACCGGCGGCAGTGAGGCCAGCAAGAGTGACCTAAAACCCTAATCAAAATGACCTAGACCTAAAACATGTATATATATGTATGCATGTGTATATATATGTGAATATAGATAGGTGTATAAGTATGTGTGTATGTGTATGTGTATATATATTCACTCTATTTAAAATGATTAAAATTAAACCTATTTTTATATATTTAATCATATATATTTCATTTTTTATTTAAAACACTAGTTCTTATCATATTTTATTATCTATATAATTATCCTACTTTATATATATATATTATTTATATATTCAGATTTTTTTCTTAATTAATCCTAATTTTATATATTTTATTATATATATTTAATTAAATCATTTAAAACACTAGTTCTTTTTATATTTATTTATGTATATCATTATCTTAGTATATATATATATATATATATTTATTTATATATTCAGATTTTTTCCTTACGTAATCCTATTTTTATATATTTAATTAAATTATTCAAAACACTAATTCATTTTATATTTATTTATGTATATAATTATCTTATTATATATATATATTTATTTATATATTCAGATTTTTTCCTTACGTAATCCTATTTTTATATATTTAATTATATATATTTAATTAAATTATTTAAAACAATAATTCTTTTTATATTTATTTATATATATAATTATCTTATTTTTTATATATATTTATTTATATATTCAGATTTTTTCCTTACGTAATCCTATTTTTATATATTTAATTATATATATTTAGTTAAAACCCTAATCTCAAAGATCTAGACCTAAAATATGTATATTTTTGTATGCATGTGTATCTACATGTATATATATATTATATGTGTATGTGTATGTGTGTATATATGTTATGTAGGTGTTAAAACCCTAAAACCCTAATCTTAAAGATTTAGACCTAGAATATGTATATTTCTGTATGCATGTGTATCTACATGTATGTATGTATTATATGTATATGTGTGTTTGTGTATATATGTTATGTAGGTACTAAAACCCTAAAACCCTAATCAGAAAGACTTAGACTTAAATCTAAAATACTAAAACCTAAATACTTAAACACCTAAAAAAATCTAAACCCCTAATCCTAAAACCCTAATCATATTATATATATATATATATATATATTTATATATTCAGATTTTTTTTCTTATTTTTCTATATATTTTTTCTTAATATAAATATAATTGAGTTATATGTATGCCTAAACCCTAAAACCCTAATCCTAAAGATCTAGACCTAAAATATGTATATTTTTGTATGCATGTGTATCTACATGTATATATGTATTATATGTGTATGTGTATGTGTGTATATATGTTATGTAGGTGTTAAAACCCTAAAACCTTAATCTTAAAGATTTAAACCTAAAATATGTATATTTTTGTATGCATGTGTATCTACATGTATGTATGTATTATGTATATGTGTGTTTGTGTATATATGTTATGTAGGTATTAAAACCCTAAAACCCTAATTAGAAAGACTTAGACTTAAATCTGAAATACTAAAACCTAAATACTTAAACACCTATAAAAATCTAAACCCCTAATCCTAAAACCCTAATCATATTTTATATATATATTTATTTATATATTCAGATTTTTTTTCTTATTTTTCTCTATTATTTTTCTTAATATAAATATAATTGAGTTATATGTATGCCTAAACCCTAAAACCCTAATCTTAAATATCTAGACCTAAAATATGTATATTTCTGTATACATGTGTATATACATGTATATATATATTATATGTGTATGTGTATGTATGTGTAAATAGCCTAAAAACCCTAATCCTATTTTTATATATTTGATGTAAAAAAAAACTTCAAAATAAAAAATTTATATATTTAATTAAAGTACTAGCTTATGTATGTGTATATATGTGCATGTGTGTATGTATGTGTGTGTGTGTGAATGTATGCATGTGTGTATATGTGTATGTGTGTCTATGTATGCATGTGTGAGTATATGAGTATGTATGTACATATGTGTGTGTATGTATGCATGTGTGTACATGTGTGTGTATGTATACATGCATGTGTGTATATGTGTGTATGTATGCATGTGTGTATAAATGTGTGTGTATGTATGCATGTGTACATGTGTGTGTATATGTATGCATGTGTGTACATGTGTGTGTATGTGTATGTGTGTGTATGTATGCATGCATGTGTGTGTATGTATGCATGCATGTGTGTATATGTGTGTATGTATGTGTGTATACATATGTGTATATGTGTGTGTATATGTATGTGTGTATGCATGTGTGTGTGTATGTATGCATGTGTGTATGTATGCATGTGTGTATGTATGTGTGTGTATGTATGCATGCATGTGTGTATATGTGTGTATATATGTGTGTATGTGTATGTATGTGTGTATATGTGTGTGTGTATGTGTATGTATGCATGTGTATATATGTGTGTGTATGTATGTGTGTATGCATGTGTGTGTATATATGCATGTGTGTAAATTTGTATGTGTGTGTATGCATGCATGTGTGTATATGTGTGTGTATGTAAGCATGCATGTGTGTATAGGTGTGTGTGTGTGTAAGCATGCATGTGTGTACATGTATGTGTGTATGTATGCATGTGTAAATGTGTGTGTGTATGTATGCTCTATTTTCCTATCTCTATCTTGATCTTTTCTTTCATTATTCTTTATCTCTCTCTCTCTCTCTTTCTCTCTCTCTCTCTATCTCTCTCGCTCTCTCTCTCCCTCTCTCTCTCTCCTCTCTTTCTCTCTCTCTCTCCTTCTCTCTCTATCAATAGAGAATAAAACAATCACTTACAATTATGTCCCTCTTTTGGATCGTTGTCGTCAAAGTGTAATGTATGTCGTCTATCGTCCAATTCCAAACAATCAACGCCAAAGAACTTCTGCAAAATCAAAGAAAAGAGAAATTATAAAACCTAAAACATAGAGAAACACAAATGCTAACAGTACGCGCAACACTTACCAAGATGTGAGATCTAAGCCGAGAGAGAGTGTGTGTGTGTGTAGAGAGAGAGAGAGAGATCTGTGTGTGTGTGTGCACAAGACAATGCAGGTCGCAATTCGGTTCGCACGCGCAAGTTCGACAGAAGACCAACAGTACTCAAACACGCGCAAAAATGTGAAGTTTTGCTCTCAGGTTCGCGGTATGTTTAAAACTCGGCCTCGGTATATGCGTCGATATGGGCGTCGGCATGTGCATCGGTAACTTCTAGTAAATTACCGATGCATATACCGATGCATATACCGACGCATATACCGAGGGTTGCAAGCCACACCGATGATCCATTTAAAACGGTCATACCGACGGTCACTTGACCGTCGGTATCTCTAAGTGACATTTTCCAACACCCATACTGACGCTGAGTGTGACCGTCGGTATATACAGCATCCGTATGCCCCTCATATGTTGTAGTGTTTGTTTTTGATTGATATAGAATGAGATAGATAGAGAGAGAGAGAGAGAAGAAAGAGAGAGATCTAGATAAACATAAAGAGAGAGAGAGAGATAGAGAGATGAAAGAGAGAGAGAGATATGAAATAGAAAGAGAATGAGAGAGAGAGATGCATACATACATACACACACATATGCATACACATACTCACATACATATTACATACACACATGCATATTACATACACACTCACATACATATTACATACACACATGCATATACATACACATACATATTACATACTCACATGCATATGCATACACACATATACATACATACATGCATATTACATACACACATGCATATACATACACACACACATGCATATACATACACACATACATGTACACACACATACATGTACACACACATACATGTACACACACATATACATACATACATGTACACACACACATACATACATACATGTACACACACACATACATGTATATATACACACATGCATATGCATACATACATACATACATATTTGCATGTACACACACACATACATACATACACACACACACATATACATACACACTCACATATGTATACACACACATATATGCATACCCACATGCATATGCATACATATATACACACACATGCATGTACAAACACACATACATATTTACACACATGCATATTACATACACACGCACATATATATACACACTCACATATGTATACACACTCACATATGTATACACACACATGCATACATGCACATACACATACACATGCATCACATATACATACACACATATACATGTTTTAGTGTTAGGGTTTTAGAATTATGGTTTTTGACTCTTACACATATACACACAATACATGCACACATAAACACATGCATAAACACATCTCTTTCCCTCTCTCTCCTCCTACAAACACATATCTTTCTCTCTCTCTCTCTCTCTCTCTCTCTCTCTCTCTCTCTCTCTCTCTCTCCCTCCCCCTACACACATCTCTTTCTCTCTCTCTCTGTTGATATATTTAGGTAGTGATGTGTGTGAACACACTAGGACCGCCGGGGCACTTTTTTCCCTCTTTAGGAGGTTTTTTTCCCAGGCTTGTATATACGCCTATTGCCCTAATGGGCTACTTATCTTTGTACATTCTCTAGTAATACATTCAGTATTGTGTGTTGCGCTCCAAGCTTCTTCTTCTTCCTTGTGTTGTTCGCGTGCTTCCACAGACATCTAACTCCAACAATTGGTATCAGAGCAGGTCGTCGCTTCATCTAGGGTGCCGTCAACACTCCTCCGTTTGCAGTCTCAGAATCACGATCTGAGCTCGTTTCGGCCTCCGAACGCATTATCGCAGTGCTTGTACATGCTATTTTGTCTTTTTGTGCCAAAGGTATATACCAGTTTCTGTTCGCCAGTATAGGTCTAGTAGAATTCGTCTGGGTAGTTTTGTTCAACTTTTTGAGATAGAGTCAATTTTTTGCATCAAGGTATTTTAGTCATCGGCCATGGCTCAAAGCAGTGATGTATTCCGTATGTTGGCTATTGAGGATAAGTTGTGAAGGGGTTTGGAGTGCAGAACAAGAAGAGGAAGGAGGAGATGGAGGGAGAGAGAAGAGAGGAACGACGCGCGGATATGCGTGGGAGCCTCGAAACCCACATAATGATCTCCGTCGAGGCAATGCTCTATAACTGATGTATATATATGAATATGGGGGTAAGGTCACATGACCCTTACATCCCCAACAATCTCCCACTTAAGGGTCAATGTGACCATAAGTGGTAACATATACAAAGAATGATGTAGGACTATACAATAATGTACAGGAAGAGTCCGGATCTCTACCCATACCAGATCAACCTACACCAATTGCCTCGAACAAGGTGTATCCATGCACCTCAAACTGCTCTAGACTCATATCGATAAGAGTCGAGCTCACATCTGACTGATGCAAGAACTGATGAAGTTCCTGCAAAGCTCCCACTCGCTCTATGCCTATGTCAATCATCGAACGACTGACAACTCCAAGTGCAAATGCTCCAATAGCAACTGCAATGTCTGGTCTCAAGCATAACAACTCGTACATCAGACTCCCGAATGCTGACGAAACATGTGCTATCCTGGCTAACCTAAGTATGTCAGCCATGCCTGTATCCAAGGCATCCAAAGCACCATCATCAAGACTAACATGTCCTGACATATCTGTGTCAACATCTGGCATGAGCGAATCCAAGAATGACTGCATAACTGCTGACTCCTCAACATCCAAATCAGCCATCCCATCAACTAAGGATGTATCTAGCTGTGCATCCTGAGAGCTAATATGCTCTACCATACACTGTATACCATGAGAGCTATCCTGCTCTACCACACCAAGTGTATCATCATGCTCCACATGAGCTAACTGCACAACATCAACACCAAGGTCAAATTGATGATCTAACTCTAACTGAGTATCATCACAATACTCTACATGAGCATCCATATCATGCTCTAAAGCATCCAACTGATCATCCAAAGTGTGCTCCAAATGAGCATCCACATGATCAACAAAATCATGCTCTATATAAGCATCATGAGCATCCAAAACATGCTCTACATGTGCATCCATCTGAGCATCTGAATCCTGCCATACATGTGCATCATGAATGTCAATAGACCTATCTGTAGGTAGACAAAATGAGACATGACGAGTCTCACATCGCACATAAGGCTGAACTCCCACTGAGACGAGACTGTCTCTCACATGAAGTACCTGCAGTGGATACCTGTGCCCAACCCTGGCACCTCTGACAAGCATAAGCTGTCCCAACTGCAACTGAAAATGATGCTCGCCAAGGAATGCATAACATCTGCTCTCTTGTAACTGGCTAACTGAAATCAAGCTCGTAGGGAATGAAGGCACATAACGTACATGTCTGAGCATAAGTGATGCTCCACTAGGTAGCATAAGACATACATCTCCTGCACCCTCAATATCATATGTCGTACCATCAGGCATGTGCACACATCCACGACTCTCACCTGAGAATCGACAAAACCACTCACGATGTGGAGTAACATGAAAAGTAGCTAATGCATCAAGCAACCAAGCCATATGTGTGCTATCCAATGAACAAGAGGAATCCTGAGATGATCCATAGGAGAAAATGACATCACCATCACTGGCATAATCAACTATCATAGACTCTCCTGAAATCACTACCTGACCTGCATCACATGCATATCTCTGACGTCGTCGTCGCATCCGCCTGAAGCAACATCGTCGAATATGGCCCTCACGACCACAATGCCAACATCGAAGTCGTCGATGTGATCTATGTCTCACATGAGTCAATGGACTCGCATACATATCATGTAGTCTCTGCCATAATGCACTACTCGTCTCCTCATACATAACAGACTCATATATAGAATCCACAAGCTGTAATCGAATAGTGGAGCTGGCCAATGCATCCATATCCATCCATACATGGTCGAGCATATCACGAGGCCTCTGTGCATCTCTATGCACATACATGTGTAACCCTGCACGAACCAATGTATGCCACATCTGAGCTTTCCATCTCGGAAAGTCAGTGCCATCAAATCGAGAAGACACCATGCTAGCAATCCAATAGACTAGCAATGTAACAAGAGACTAGAAATAATACTCTATCCTCAATAGGATCACACCTGCATATCCATATGCATAACTCACATCACATATGTCTCTGTGGAGAAGAAAACCATGTGAACCACCTGTCACATAACCATGCATCTAGCATGCACATAAAACCATGAGCATAAGCCTGCTCACCAAGTCTCCAAACTGACTAAGTAGATGTGAAAGAATCGTGGGAAAATTTCGACAGAGTATCCCCTGAAAACTGAGCAATCAAACAAGATAACCAATCACCAAAGAACAATGAATAATCTGTCACCACCTGTCACTGATATAAATCAAGAAGATAATGGCAACTACATGTGCCAAAAAACTAATGGCAATACACGCCAATACAATGGCAATACAACTCCCACTCAAGAATAAATCCTGCAAGATGGTCCAACCTATCACGAACAATGTGTGACCAAGTCCAACTGAATGGAGATAATCAATGATCCAAAGCTATCACACAAGCTTCAAGATCCACTAGAGCTCCTTTCTAGCATAAAAGCCGATGAAATTTCGGCAGCATCTCCTCTGTAACATGGACTCTAGAACCAAAATAACCATGTGGGAATCACCATCCACATAAGCCAAGAATCACACTGGCAAATACATATCAATCAATGACCAAATGCTAATAACGGTGACAAACGAACGTGTAACTGAGGCTCCAATCTGGATCACGTACCTGCAAAGAAAACAAAAGATACAAGTACCAAACAAGATCCAAAATCAACTCTCATAAAAGTATGTGCAATCGGCAAGTAAATCCATAACCAAGTGGCAAAAGCAAGATGTAGACCACAATGCCACTATACATCCATGATCAAACTCATGATGACATAAACCTCAAAAAGAGTATACCACAATGTCATCTTACATGCCAAACATGTAACAAAATCATGCTCTACTCTCATATGGAGGAGCTACCACAATGATCATACATGTACAATGCTTTGAAGCTCTGAAAATAAGAGCTTGCACACCATAAATTCTCTCTCGAAGAAGTTCCAAAGCAAATTCAACCTCCAAGTGGAATTAGGGTTGTTTGGGCAAAACTGTACTGCTCTGTGTTTTGCTGTTTCAGAGGTGATAACCTCTGAATCTGAACTTTTGGTCTTCATCAAACTTGAAGATCTGCTTCTTGGCTACGTAACGACATAAAGAACACCTCAATCGGAGGTGCGTAGCTCAAGATATGCTTAAGACAAGCACCTGTTGTCAATTTCACTATCACTTGCAACAGTACTGCTCTGTATTCTGCAATTTCGGCAACTTAAAACTCAAAATCTGGATCTGAGTTCTTCTACAAAGTTGTAGCTATCTTTACAAGCTACAACCATCAAGTTGAATCATTGCATTCCGAGCTGTAGAACTCAAGTTATGACAAAAAAACCGACCTGTTGTCCTACTCAATGTAGATTCGCCTTCTACAATTCTCTGCGTTTTTCGAATTTTCGGCACTTCAGAAGTCCGAACCAAGTTTTGCGCCTTTCTGTGAAGTTGTAGCTCTCTGTGTTAGCTACGCACAGAACTTTAAAACGCGTCAATCCGAGCTTCCTAACTCGAGTTATGACCGAAATACTAAACTGCTGTCAAGAGATGCCGACCTGCACTTCCACCTCTTGTGACCTAAGCTTCCATTGAAGCTTCTTGCACACCAGCCTTCAGCATGCTCTGATACCAATGAAGGGGTTTGGAGTGCAGAACAAGAAGAGGAAGGAGGAGATGGAGGGAGAGAGAAGAGAGGAACGACGCGCGGATATGCGTGGGAGCCTCGAAACCCACATAATGATCTCCGTCGAGGCAATGCTCTATAACTGATGTATATATATGAATATGGGGGTAAGGTCACATGACCCTTACATCCCCAACAAGTTGGATGGTACCAACTACCCGTTATGGGCTTATATGATGCGACATGTGTTGGTTGCAAAAGGACTGTGGAACATTGTGCAGGGTGTCGAAAAACGTCCTATCACACCTGCAACTGTTACAACTGCAGGTACTGAAGCTGATGCAGAAGGTGTCGAAGATGGTGATATTCTGCATATTCCTGTTCGTGCTACAGTTTTTGCTGCACCTACTGCAGAGCAGATTTGTTGGGATGGCAGAGATGCCCAGGCACATGCATTGATAGCTTTGTCTGTCAAACGTGCCATTATTCCTCATATTCGCTCTTGCAGAACAACTAAGGATGCTTGGGATGTACTTACCACATTGTACCAAGCTAGGAATGAGGCTCGTGTTGCTTACCTCTGAAAAAAGTTAGAGAGTGAGCACATGAATGAAGATGATTCTATGGACAATTTCCTAACAAAGATCAAAGTCTTGAAGGAACAGTTGATTTCTGCTGATGAGGTTATACCAGATAGCTTACTTGTGCAGACCGTTCTGAATGGTCTTCCTAATTCATACCAGAGTTTTGCTTCTACTCTTCGGTTGATGATGAAAGGCAATCCAAATGCCTTGTCATTTGAGGAGTTAGTCTCTGTTCTGTTGCAGAAAGATCAGTCTAGGTAGAACAGGTCCATTATGCGTGTTGCAGATCAAGCTTTCCTGGCTAGTCAGAAGGGCAAAGGAAAATGGAGCTCTTCTACTAGTAAGCAGAAATCTGCAAATGCTACACATTCGAAGAACCAAGACAAAGATGAGAAAAAATCAGAAAAGCAGAAATTGTTTTGTAAGTACTGTAAAGGGAATGATCATATTATAAAGAACTGTCCAAAACTGGTTGCAAAAGAGGTTGCACAAGCCTCTACACCAAAAACGGAGTCTGCTAATCTTGTGCACGAAGAAGAATGGGCATTTACTACTGTTTGCAGTTTTGACCCATCTTCTCATGAGCAGTGCATGTCTGCAGTAGACTCAGATGTTTGGTACTTTGACAGTGGGGCGACCAAACATATTACCTCGTAGCGCAATTTCTTCTCTTCACTCGAGCCTGCCCCTACAGGGAATACTATTACATGTGCCAACAACTCCTCTTATCCTGTTATGGGAGTTGGTAAGATCATTTTGACTACTGTTGATGGTAGTTCTTTCACTTTGTCAGATGCTTTATTTGTGCCAGGGATCAACAAGAACCTGTTATTAGTTTCTGCATTAGCCAAGATTGGCTTGGTTGTGAAATTTCACTATAAGGAATACGGGCGTATAGTGACGGTTAAGGCGATAGAATTTCATCGCTATAAAATTGCAACATGCGTTGTAATTAGCGTCGCGCGCGGACCGTCGATTAATTGACAAAGTGAACGATGTTTTTTGCGACTTGTGGCACGACGGGGCTGCGACGCTCCCATACAGCATCGCTAACATGACGCTTTTAAACAGCATCGCATAAGCGACGCTCTTTTATGTCGCATAGGCGATGATGTTTGCCCTTGCATAAGCGACGCTAAAAAGATGTTGGTTATGCGACGACGAGTAGCATCGCTTACACGATGGTCTGTTGACGGACAAAAATTAAAACGTTGGAGGCTCTTCGATCAGCATTTTCACACATCCGATCAAAGAGCTCTCCAACGTTCGCAATTGCGCTGCGCTTACAAGCTGAAGCAAGTATATGCAGAATTGTTGTTTTGCCTAAGCTCTCTCTTATTGTCTCCCTCTGTCTCTATTTCTCTCTTTCTACATCTTTCTCTCTTTGAATTATCTCTCTCTCTCTCTCTTTATTATATATGCACATCCACATGCATGCACATTCAAATGCATGCACATGGATGCAAATGGAAATGCATCCACATACACATGCATGTTTCATACATATACACATGCATATACATACATTATACACATATATACACATATATATGCACATACATACACACACATATACACATGAACATACCTACATATACACATATACATGCACATACACACATATACACGTAGAGTTACACATATACATGCACATACATATACACACATATACACATGCACATGCACATACTCATACACAGATATACACTTACACATGCACATGCACATACTCATACACACATATACACTTACACATGCACATGCACATACTCATACACACATATACACTTACACATGCACATGCACGTACATACATATACACACACATACACATGCACATACATACATATACACACACATACATATACACTTAGGTACACACATATGAATGAATTATATAATTAAAGTATTAAAACACATATACACATGCACACACACATGCACATACCTACATATACACATATACATGCACATACACACATATACACATAGAGTTATACATATACACGCATATACATATACACACACATACACATGCACATGCACATACTCATACACACATATACACTTATACATGCACATGCACATGCACATACATACATATATACACACATACACATGCACAAACATACATATACACACACATACATATACACTTAGGTACACACATATGAATGAATTATATAATTAAAGTATTAAAACACATATACACATGCACACACACATGCACATACCTACATATACACATATAAATGCACATACACACATATACACATAGAGTTACACATATACATGCACATACATATACACACACATACACATGCACATGCACATACTCATACACACATATACACTTACACATGCACATGCACATACATACATATACACACACATACACATGCACATACATACATATACACTTAGGTACACACATATGAATGAATTATATAATTAAAGTATTAAAACACATGCTTAATATAAACAATAATAACAATCAATAGAACAAAACTCTTCATTACTTAATACCATACACATAATTCAAAACATAACTGAAATGAAAAATATATAGATTAAATATATATATATATATATATATATATATATATATATATATATATATATATATATATATATATATATATATATATATATCAATGTAAATACATATAATCCAATGTCATAATCAACTAAAATCCTAATCATCATCATCATGATCATCATCATCATTAGCAATATCATGATCATCCTGATCTTCCTCATCCTCGTCGTTATGATCACCCTATGACGATCGAGATCATCCCTCCTGTGTTTGTCTCTCCACCTCATCCATATTTGTCTCTCCATAATACTCCTGTATTACATATAACAAACATAAATAAATAAAACAATTAAACCATTCATAAAAATAAAATAATTATATAAAATTTAAAAATACTCACAAAGGCATCAGGATGATCTTGCATATACTCGCTCAAACGCCGATATCCAAAATGTGTAGCATACTCGATCTCATCTTTCGCAGGATATCGGCCATAATCCTTCCGCTGCAATGAAACAAATAAAAAACATTAGTTACTTGCATTTTAACTGAAATAAAAAATATACTCACAATAACATATATACTTACAAATGTAGCTACAAAACCATTATGGCCCATTTGGCCTAGGTGCGATGTGTGGCCCGACTCCACTCTCTTCTTTGCAGCAGCCTGTTTATTCAAGAAAAAAAATACATAAATTAAATGTAAAATATTACTAAAATATATAGAAATTATAAATATAAACTATTAATTTGTGTACCTTCTGCTGAGGAAATGACTCCTGAAGATGTAGCTTTCTACGAAAAAACTGCCACGACTCAGGTGGTATGTTAGCTCGCCTCTTATTTTTTTCGACCATACAATATCTCCTCTTAATTTAATCTCAAACAGAAAAAAAAATCAGAATACATACACATATATACACACACATACACATACACATACCCACATACACATATACATGCAAACATATACGCATATATATATATGTATACATATACACATATACATACATATAACATAAACACACATATACATATCCACATATATACATACACACACGTGCATGCATATACACTCATTCATACAAAATACATGCATTTATCCCACAATAATGTGTAGTTGTGTATATGTGAATATATGTGTATGTGTAAATGTGTATATGTGAATATGTGTGTATATGTAAATATATATATGTGAATTTTTTGTGTATGTAGATAATCAGATTATTAATATCAAATACCATTATTTGTAGATTCTGATCAATCAGATGGAACCCCACCACCATCTCCTCATCGTGCAACGACTTTATACTATAAGTATATCAAACATTTAATTTTAAATATATTTGATGGATACATAACTTATATTTTTTTTTGTTTCTTATTATGTGCAGATTCTGATCAATCAGAGGGTACTCCACCACCTCCTACCCATGCAACGACTTCACATGTGTCCTCCGATAGGAATTATGATGAATTTTACTATGAAGATCATATTGTATGTTGGTGTAACTCTTGTTATGGCATGTATCGAAGACCACGATTGGAATGTATTGAACATGAGGTAGAGTATGGTACTTTTGAGCGTGCACCATCACCTAGTCAACATGATAATGCTTGGGTATGTACTTTCTATATATATTAATGTCATTATTTTATTTTAAAACCATATATAAAATCAAATTATTGTTGATATACAGAAATACTTGCTCGATGATGATGATGATGATAAAATTTCTCATAATGTTAATATACCTCGTACACGTCATGGACTTGATGTTCATCAATTACAAGCAGAGGTTTCTAGAAATCCTTGTTTAGAAAATGAAACGGCTGGAGATTATCCATTGCCAGCTCGTGATCGTTCTTTAGTACAAACATATGATAGAAGAAGATATGGAGGATGGAATAGAGGACCACTTCCTTTAGATGGAGAGGTTTTCAACTTTGGGGTAATCGCTATATGATTGCTCCATCCACTATTACTAATGCTGGTCGTGGTCTCTTTATTGTAGAGGATTTGTATGTGCCCTTCCGAACTCTGAAGTCACTCTTATGTCATTTTGTGGTCCTATATATGGATGGGGAGATTGGCATCGACTTTCACATTATGTTCAAAGCATGAGTACTTATGGAATATGCTTGAATGCAGCATCCCTTACTAGTAAAAGGATTTTACATTCAGAAAATGAAAGATTATATATTGATGGAAGACCTTACACACATGGAAATATAGCAGGTTTAATAAATAGTAGTCGAGGGTTACATAATAGTTCAAGGACTAATTGCACATTTGAGGAGCGTGAAAATAGTCATGAATCACCATACATGAGTAGAGATGTATCAAGATACATAGTTGTCAATGCTATTACTACATTACATGCTGGTGATGAACTATTAGTGAATTATGGATGGCATGGATCTCCAAGAGCACCTTTTAGCTAGAGAGAATAAAAATTTTCTATCCATATTTAATAAGTTATATACTTAATTTTGATATTTAAAGTTTACTTTTTATTCATTTATGGAATACTAATGAATTTTATTTATATGTGTAGATTCCAACGTATGATGTTGATGATATTCCTCCACAACATTCACAATTACCAGTAAGACCTCGTTTATCAGAAGCTTCCATGAGGAGGTTACACAAAACTAATCCTGTGCAATATGCAAAGTTGAAAGATCTATATTCAAAAGACAATAAAGTACAAGATTTGTGTGACAATAATGAAGATGATGGCATGGCAGATTTTATTGAGGATTGGTATGAAAATGACAGTCAGAGCATTGATATTTTTAAAAATGAAACATATCTTCGAGAGGAATGTCTAAAGCATGTATATGAAGGAAGTCGTTTGACACGACTAAGTGCGAGCTTACTTATTCTCAACCTTCAAAATCATTTTGGATGGAGTAATGTATCTGTTTCGACACTATTAAGGTATAATTTTCAATTTTCTATCTATATATATATATATATATATGTATGTATGTAGGTTTTTATTCTTACTTTAGATAAGGTAAGAACAAGAACTTGAATTCAATGGACACTTTTTGTCCGCGCATCTTTTAAAACTATTAATGCATCTTTCAAAATATTCGCGAAAAATTTGATTGTTTGGATGGCAGGATACGATTGCTTGTTTTGGAGGATATGAAGTATGTACCTTCATTGAATGATTTGTCGATTCTATCATATGTTCAGTTTGAAAGTGTGAGAAACGGATTTATAATTGCTATTCAAAGAATTTGGCACTGTTTATAGGCCATACAATGATACGTGACCTGGATGAATCGCATGCACAAAGGTTACTCAAGATAGAGCAATCTGATTATAACGGACTAGTGCCAGCAGGATTCCTAGGGTATGCAGTAAACCTCTTGCATGTCAATGATGAGCATCTGAACTTTAGGATACAAAGTGGAAATCATGGTGGCTTGAGAGGATCACTTTTATACAGCTTGTTCAAAGAACCTCAGGTTTATGACACTGAAGTTTTTTGAACAAGCTGTATAAAAGTGATCCTCTCAAGCCACCATGATTTCCACTTTGTATCCTAAAGTTCAGATGCTCATCATTGACATGCAAGAGGTTTACTGCATACCCCAGGAATCCTGCTGGTACTAGTCCCTTATAATCACTCTATCTTGAGTAACCTCTGTGCATGGGATTCATCCAGGTCACCATCGTATGGCCTATAAACAGTGCCAAATTCTTTGAATAGCAATATAAACCCGCTTCTCACACTTTCAAACTTAGCATATGATAGAATCGACAAATCATTCAATGAAGGTACATACTTCATATCCTCCAAAACAAACAATCGTATCCTGCCATCCAAAACAATCAAATTTTGCACGAATATTTTGAAAGATGCACATAAGCATACACATATATAAAATTATATGCATATATATATGTATATTTATTTATTTACTTTTTTTAATATATCTTTTTTTGATAAACTTACACGTTATTATCTGAAAATTTTTTACCAAGTCAGAAAATTCTTCCTACCTCACATGATGAAATGAAGAAGATAATCAACAATCTTGGTATAGATTATCAATGTATACATGCATGTCCTAACGATTGTATTTTATATAGAGGTGAATATGCAGACTCTTTGACATGTCCCAAATGTCAATCTCCTCGATATAGGGGCGAAGAAGGTAAAATCCCAAAATAGGTATTGAGACATTTTCCATTGGCTCCACGGATTAGACATATGTTTCAAAGCCCCGAATTATCAAAGCTTTTGACTTGGGGACATGATCACAAAAGTACTTATGGAATAATCAGAATTCCTCATGATAGTGTTGCTTTTCAGCATATTGATTCTACATGCGTGAATTTGCACAAAATCCACAGAATCTAAAGTTAGGAGTTGCATTAGATGGGGTTAATCCATTCTCCATGAAATCGAGTAAATGGTCAACATGGCCAGTGGTAGTCGTAAAGTACAATCTTCTGCCATATCTTAGCATTAAAAAGGAACATTTAATGCTTTCACTTTTAATCCCAGGCAAAAGACAAGTTAAAGATATGAATATATATCTTGCTCCTCTCATTGACGATCTTCAAGAGTTATGGAGAGGTATTAATGTCATTGATGTATTGAAAAGCATCAATGAAAGAAATATTACTGTTCGTGGTATTGTGGCTTGGACTATTCACGATTTTCCAGGATATGGTGTTTGTTCAGGTATTGATGTAATTTTTTTATTCAATATGCATGTAAATAAATATGATTTAATCTAATTATATTTTTATCATTTTCCATGATGCAGGAATATCTACTAAGGGTTATAAAGCTTGTCCGTATTGTGGTGATTGGTTGAGATCAATCTATAGTAAGAATCTCAACAAAAATATTTATCTTCGACATCGACGATTCTTGCCTGATGATCATCCATTAAGATCTAAAAGAGAAGCGATACATTTTAATGGAAAGCTTGAAACAGGTCAGTGTCCAAAACCTATGACGTCTATGGATTGGTATAAAAAATGGACAGATTGACCTCTGATAGATCCAAAAGCAGAAATCTTCAGTGATGATTCAGATAATGAGTATGTGAACAAAGGTAAAGGAAAATTGGCACTCGCAGAGAACATATCAATATGGTATTCCTTGGAGTATTGGAAAGAGTTAAAAGTATGTCATCTTCTTGATCCTATGCATATATTAAAAAATATTGGTTATTCACTATGGTGGCATCTTCTTGGACTAAAAGATACCACAACATCAAGGAATGATTTGAAAGATAAAAAATCCAAACCAAAGTTATGGCCAGTTTTTGATAGACATCGACAAGAAACGACTTATGCACCTGCTCCTTGGGTACTTACAACAAAAGAGATACAGATTATCAACAATAGAATTCAATTGATTAAGACTCCTACAGGATATGGAGCATCTTTTCAAAACATGTTTACTATAGATGATAAAAGCTTATCTGGGTTAAAGACCCATGACTAGCATAACTTTTTGAAACATATTTGACCTTTGGTTATCGATGGATGTACAACGAAAGGAGTACGAGATGTGATCTATTGTCTTGGATCACTTATAAGGTAATTATGATACTTTTATATTTAATATGTATGAATATTGGATATCTTTTATTTTTTAATTAACTTCTTTATAATTGTTTTTATGATATGTATAGGTGGATTACATCCAAAGAGATTGACAAAAACTCACTCCCACAAAAAAAACGTGAATGCAAAGAGCTATTATGTTTGATGGAGAAAAAACTTTCTACTTCATTTTTTGATATTCAGGTTCATTTATTAGTCCATCTTGTAGATGAAATAGAGATTGCAGGTGTTGTCAACACTCGATGGATGTTTTGGGTCGAGCGATTTATGGGAGTATTAAAAGGTTATGTGCGACAAAGAGCGAAACCAGAAGGATCCATGGCAAAGGGTTGGATGCTTGAAGAGTGCATGTATTACGTTAGTGAGTACCTTGAAAGAGTTCATGAAGAAGCTCCACGTGCATGGACCAACGAGTCTTCTTCAAAAAAAATAGATGAGGTATTATTAGGTAAGGGGGTTCCATTCTTATTTACATTTCAAGAAAAAAATGATGTTTCTACTTTTGTAGCATATAATAGCAAATGCATGCAAGCATTCCTTAGCGAGTACGAGGAACTTCAAAATCTCCGAAGTAAAAGGCGAAAAAACAAAAGAATAGACGTAATCTCGATAATAATGAGATTACAGATATATCTTCTTTCACGGATTGGCTATATAGTCGTTTGCAACGCGCCAACGCAAATAATGAAGAAATTTCAGATGAGCATTGAGAGTTAATGATAGGTTATGAACGAAAGGTAATTTTATCAAAATAATATTTTATTTTTTTCATATATGTATGTTAGTTTCTATTTACTAATTGAATTTATTTTGCAGGCTTGAATGTTCACTAATATGTGGGCTTTTGGACAGCATATTAGAATCAAAGCCATTGATTCTTTACGTAAAACAGAGGATTCTAGTATTGTTGCTTCTTTCAAGCAACTATCACGTGTTAGCTCAAAAGATACGAACCTTATAGATAGCGAACTTGGTTACGTAGGAACTATTGTTGGTATATACAAAATTTCATTTCGTACATTCAAACGGGTATAAAAAAGTTTATATTTTTTTTATAGAGTTAGTTATTTTATAAGCACCTAATAATGGGTTTTTGTTGTTATATATTTTGATAGGTCATTTTGAAGGTGGGAGTATAAAGGTAGTAATTCCACATTAAGAAAGGAATTATCTGGGTTTTGGGCAATTGATTCTTCCAAGGTAATGCGATCTACTAAAGAACCACATATTCTTCCTAGGCATATTGAACAAGAATTTTTTTATAAAAACCCATATGCTCATCCTTGGTGGCAAGTCATTCATGTGCAACCTAGAGGTAGGTCATTGTTTGAACAAAATATTGTTAGAGAGATCAAAGAAAGTCCTCTTGATGATTCATCATCAGATATTGATACATCAACATCTGAAATAGAAATTAGAATCATTATACGTGATAATGATACTAATCTTTTTGATGAAGAGGATAATTCTCTACATGCTGATTCTACAGATGAGGAAGAGGAATTACCGGAAATAGATATTAATCCATCAATAGATGATGTGATTCATGAGAACATAGATTTAACAATAGAAGAAATAAATGAAATCAATAAGGATAATGAAGATGAGACTATATTGATGTCTTACCAAAATGATGGCAATAATGAAAACATATGAGAAGATTAGATACTAAATTATACTCTAGTTATCGATCAATAACTTGAAGCTTCTGAATGGATATCAGATAATAGATTTTTTTATTAACTTGAATAACGATGAATCCTACTAGAGAGATGAAATCATGTTCTTCTAAGTTAGAACATGAAGCTCGGGGGTATGCCTAATTATTTTATATATAGCTTTATCTTCGAGGAGAAAATTTTTGTCATGTATGTATGCATATGTGTGTGTATTCATGTGTATTATATGTATACATATGTTAGTATGCATATATATGTATTTCATGTATATGTATGTGTTTGCATGTGTGTGATATATGTATACATGTTTTAAATATGCATATGTGTATATATGCATATGCATTTATGTAAAATATTCATGTATTCATGTAATATATGCAAGTGTTTATAATTGTGTACATGTATATATGTATATGTGTCTATGTGTAAATATGTACATGTAATTATGTATGCATGTATATATATGTTTATGTGTGCATGTAGGCATGTATATGTGATGTGTACATGTATATATGTATATATGTCTATGTGTAAATGTGTACATGTAAATATGTTAGTATGTATATATATATTTATGTGTGCATTTAGGCATGTATGTGTGATGCATAATATATCTACTCCGTTTTATATTTTTATGTATCCTATCTACATGATGTGTATATATCTTTACATATATTATGATCCTCGTTGGTTCGAGTAGCTATATATAGAGGCATAAGGTTGGGAGGAGAGACATCTCTCTAGTAGAACATCAGAGGAATAGATGCAATGTGTACATATACTTCAAACGGTTGAATTAGAGTTTTTAAATTAGGGGTTTTAAAACCCTAATATCGAAATTAGTGTTTTCAATTTAGGATTTTTGAAATAGGATTTATTTATTTATTAATTAATTTATGCGTATGCATGTGTTGTGTATGTATGTGTATCTATATGTGCATATGCATGTGTTGTGTGTGTATATATGCATGTGTATATGTATACATACATGTAAATATGATTATATGAGTCTATGTGTGTGTACATATGATTATGCATGTGTATATGTATGTGAGTATGTGTACGTGTATGTGAGTATGTGTATGTGTCTATGTGTATTCAATATATGTGTGTAACTGCATGCATGTGTATGTGTGTGTAAAACTGTGCATGTATGTGTGTGTATGTATAAATGTGCATGTATATGTATATGTGCGTAAATGTGCATGTATGATGTATATGTATGTGTATGCGTGTATTTATACCTCTAGTCTCACTCTTTTCTCTCTCTCTCTCTCATATACATACATACATGCATAAACACACATACTCATATCCACATATATATACATAAAAGCAGAGCATACCGTGCATTATCGCGATGATGAGCCATAAGTGTCCGCATCTCTTTTAGACACCACTTAAGCGACCATCCTCTCCCAAGCTCTGTCTCAAGTGAACTAAGTAAGCATTTTTTATCCCTCTCATCATGCTCACTACAAAAAAAAAACATAATGTATATAAAACATAAGATATTTATTTCAATTTATATGTAAAATTTTTACTTACTTCCACGGTAAGTGGACAAAGCAAAGGTAAGAGTCGCATAGTGCCCGCACCCTTCTTTTGAACTCCAATCCATTCCCTATGTACACAATGTTCCCCTCTGGCTCTATATCGCACTCTAGTCCTAAGGTGCCTATGCATGTCCTCATAGGCAACTCTGCTCTGCTATCACATGCTGGAGGTGGTATAGGTGTCCTGAAAATAGATAGATAAAAATAAATAAAAATATGTGTTATAATATCATTAAAAAAGTTTATGAAAAAAAAACATACCTATGAGTAGATAGCTCTCTTCCTGCATGTGGAGCCGTAGAAGAGCCCTCGTCTGATCGCTGGGTAAGCATCTGGATCGTATAGTCTAGCTCCTCATCAGACATCTCTGAGTAATCACACATTATGGCCCCTAGAGTATCAGACGGAACTCTTGCTCTCATAAGACTTTTTATGAGAGTGAGTTTCGCCTTTCTCTCTCTACTAGGATCCATAATACCTAACATATAAAACAAAATGGTTAGAAATCAATATATATACGTGTACATATGTATGTGTGTATGCATTAAGTATGTGTATGTATGCATGTGTGTGTATGTATGTGCATGTATGTGTGTGTGTATATGTGTATGCATGTGTATGTGTGTGTATGCATCATTATGTGTGTATGTGTCTATGTGTATGTGTGTGTGTATATGTGTGTGTGTGTGTGTATGTGTGTGTGTCTATGTGTATGTGTGTGCATCTATGAGTATCTATGTGTGTGTATGTGTCTATGTGTGTGTATTTGTCTATGTGTGTATGTGTATGCATGTATGTATGCATGTGTGTATGTGTGTGTATGCATTATGTATGCATATGTGTGTGTATGCATTATGTATGCATATGTATGCATATATGTATGTATGTATGTATGCATATGCATATGCATTATGTATGTATATATATGCATGTATGTGTATGTGTCAGTATGTCTCTCTATGTGTGTGTATGCATATATGTGTGTATGTGTGTGTGTACATGTGTTTGCATGTGTGTATGCATGTGTATGTGTGTGTATGCATCATTATGTGTGTATGTGTCTATGTGTGTTTGTGTGTGTGTGTGTGTGTCTATGTGTATGTATGTGTGTCTATGAGTGTGTATGTGTTTATGTGTATGTATGTATCTATGTGTGTGTATGTGTCTATGTGTGTATGTGTATGCATGTATGTATGCATATGTGTGTGTATGCATGTGTATGTGTGTGTATGCATCATTATGTGTGTATGTGTCTATGTGTGTATGTGTGTGTGTGTATATGTGTGTGTATGTGTGTGCGCGCCTATGTGTATGTGTGTGTGTCTATGAGTGTGTATGTGTTTATGTGTATGTATGTATCTATGTGTGTGTATGTGTCTATGTGTGTATGTGTATGCATGTATGTATGCATATGTGTGTGGATGCATATGTATGTGTGTGTATGCATCATTATGTGTGTATGTGTTTATGTGTGTATGTTTGTGTGTGTATATGTGTGTGTATATATGTGTGTGTATGTGTCTATGTGTATGTGTCACTATGTGCCTATGAGTGTGTATGTGTTTATGTGTGTGTATGTGTCTATGTGTGTGTATGTGTCTATGTGTGTATGTGTATGCATGTATGTATGCATATATGTGTATGTGTGTGTATGCATTATGTATGCATATGTGTGTGTATGCATTATGTATGTGTATGTAAGCATGTGCATTATGTATGCATGTAAGTAAGTATGTATGCATATGCATATGCATTATGTATGCACATGTGTGTATGCATTATGTATGCATATGTGTGCGTATGCATTATGTATGTGTATGTAAGCATGTGCATTATGTATGCATGTAAGTATGTATGTATGCATATGCATATGCATTATGTATGCATATGTATGCATGTATGTGTATGTGTGTGTATGTCTCTCTATGTGTGTGTATGCATATATGTGTGTGTAAGTGTGTGTATATGTGTATGTATGTGTGTATGCATGTGTAGTATGCATCATTATGTGTGTATGTGTGTGTATATGTGTGTGTATGTGTGTGTGTGCCTATGTGTATATGTGTGTATCTATGAGTATGTATGTGTTTATGTGTGTGTATGTGTCTATGTGTGTATGTGTCTATGTGTGTGTATGTATCTATGCATGTGCATTATGTATGCATATGTGTGTATGTGTGTGTATGCATTATGTATGCATATGTGTGTGTATGCATTACATATGTGTATGTAAGCATGTGCATTATGTATGCATGTAAGTATGTATGTATGCATATGCATATGCATTAATGTATGCATATGTATGCATGTATGTGTATGTGTGTGTATGTCTCTCTCTATGTGTGTATGCATATATGTGTGTGTATGTGTGTGTATATGTGTCTGTATGTGTGTATGCATGTGTAGTATGCATCATTATGTGTGTATATGTGTGTGTATGTGTGTGTGTGTGTCTATGTGTATATGTGTGTATCTATGAGTATGTATGTGTTTATGTGTGTGTATGTGTCTATGCGTGTATGTGTCTATGTGTGTGTATGTATCTATGCATGTGCATTATGTATGCATGTAAGTATGTATGTACATTGTATGCATATGCATATGTATGCATGTATGTGTATATGTGTGTATGTCTCTCTATGTGTGTGTGTGTATGCATATATGTGTGTGTATATGTGTCTGTATGTGTGTATGCATGTGTATGTGTGTGTATGTGTGTATGTGTGTATGTGTGTATGTGTCTGTGTGTGTGTATGTGTGTGTATGTGTGTGTGTATCTATGAGTGTGTATGTGTTTATGTGTGTATGTGTGTGTATGTGTCCATGTGTGTGTATGTGTGTATGTGTATGCATGTATGTATGCATATGTATGTGTATATATGTGTATGTGTGTGTATGCATCATTATGTGTGTATGTGTCTATGTGTGTATGTGTTTGCGTATATGTGTGTGTATGTGTGTGTGTCTATGTGTATGTGTCGCTATGTGTCTATGAGTGTGTATGTGTTTATGTGTGTGTATGTGTCTATGTGTGTGTATGTGTCTATGTGTGTATGTGTATGCATGTATGTATGCATAGGTGTGTGTATGTGTGTGTATGCGTTATGTATGCATATGTGTGTGTATGCATTATGTATGTGTATGTATGCATGTAAGTATGTATGTATGCATATGCATTATGTATGCATATGTATGCATGTATGTGTATGTGTGTGTATGTCTCTCTATGTGTGTGTGTTGCTCTAGCACAATGGTGAGAACCACGTTAAGAAGCTCCACCTCCTTAATGTCAATCTGCGGAAGAGATAGGAGTGATATGAAGATCATGAACGTGAGATGATGTGAGAGTGAAGGTGAGAAGCACCAAGATGCACACACACATACACACACACAATGAAGAGACAAGCAAGACACAATGGAAGGTGGGAAATTAGCTCTATTACTCAAGAACACTATTACAAGCTCAAAATAGCTCTAAGCTCACACTAGCCAACCTCAAAAATGAGCTCTCTAGCTCTTTTTATAGTTTCTAGACTAGTTTTGACCGGTTTCACATCTAGTGACCGGCATAGTTAAAAATTAGGTCTTAGATGCTATTTGGAAGGGTAAACGATGTCTAAACATAACGAAAATTGGTACGCGCATTCTACCTAAGCTCCTCAAGCTTGAGGACTCCTCGGCTTGCACAAAATGGAGCTATGGATTACAAAATGGGGTTTTCTATGTTACATATGTTACAATAGTGATAAAAATCACTGTTGGAGGTTTTTGGAAAGTATTTGAAAACATAATTATTTGAAAAATGATTCGACTGGCTCCCTGCTTTGTCGCTACATGCTTCCGTGTCGTCTGTGCCGCTGGCTGCTTCCAACACCCCCCTCCCTCTCGCTTCTGTCGTCCCTGACAGAACCTTGCTGTGAGGTTTGCCGGATATAGTTCTGTAGGAGGTCTTGAGCGAGGGTGTGCTCGGAGATACGAATGCCTCGGGCCAGGTCTGCCTCGAGTTTCTCCCAGTCGATTGGTTGCGGTTCTTCCGGTGGCGAGAGCTGATAGTGTGTGGAATAGACCATTCGTTCACAGGCAAATAATGTTAATAAATGTGTAGGCCTGCTTATGAATACCTCTGAATGGTATTCCCAGAAGCCGGTTGTGAACATCTCTTCGAATGTCTGCTTGTAGCACGCCGGTAGGTACTTTATTCTACAGTGCCAGGCATAACACACCCGTAGCGATGGCGTTGTACTCATATCATATACCAGATCGAAATTGCCATGCTCAAAGCCCGGGGTGTTGACATGTGGTGCCTTGACGCATCGGAAGACTTTAAAAATCATTTGCATCATGTCAAAGATTTTGACAGTCATATGCGCCGCTATATCATCCATATGCTTTAATCTAGGGAGCCAGTGGAGAATTGTAGCCATCATGTAGCCAACAGTTGGTAACTCAATGGGTGGCTTAAAATAGGGGTAATTCAACCAGTCTTGGCACTACTTATTGTTTTGTACCTTAATAGCAAAGGCAATCCAAGAGCGGCGTCGTGGCACTGGTCCCCAACACGGGTTATACTTCAAATGCAAAGGTGCCTTTACCCATGTACTCATCATCTCTGGATACTGCTGTAGTAAATCTTTTCGCCACTCTGGTTGATGGATCCTTCCTTTCTGTGCATCTAGTGGCAAATCAGCCGCCTCGAATTGAGTTGCATGCGATGGTTTCTTACCTGTCTCTTTCTCAATGGCTAACTGGTATTCGGCCATTAACATGAAATACGGTTTATACTGTAACTCATGCCCAGATATGTATCGTCGCGGGGCCAAATGAGCAAAGTATGGAGACTGTAATATTCTTTATTCTATCATCGCCATGGCATGTAATTGTGCCTCTACTCTCGCTGAGTGCGTTGTTCCAAGTTCCTCAATAGTTTTCATCCACGCGGGGGTCGGAAGTTCGTACGTCATCTGGCCTTCGGCCGTGACGCGTCCGCTTGGGATGGGTTGTGGCTCGTACGCTTCTTCAAATGTTTCCTCCACCGGGATGGTGACCGTTTCTTCCTCAGCTGGAAGCTCAGGTGGGGAATCTGGCCTTGGTGGCACTTCATATACTGCAATCCTTGATTCAAGGGTCGATACCTGGGCCCGTAATGAGTTAAGTTCCTCTAGGAGGTCAAGAGAGGGGTCCATAGGTGCTGGTATTTCTTGGTGTGCCGGTTCTCGTAACTGGAGTAATTTGTGATCTTCTTTGAGTTTCTGTAAGTCCTCGTTCATGCGGTCGTATTCATCTAGTAATCTTACATGATCGTCTAGCAGCATTCTCATCGAGTCTGAAGGAATGGCTTTGAACCTGCTAGGACTGAGTGGTTGGTCTGGGTGGTCGAGCGCTGCTTCTAAGTTTTCTCGGTTCTGATCCTGTAAGCGCTGGTTTTCTTCCTTGGCGGCTGCTAGGTGTCTTCGTAGTAAGCCCATGTTTCGTGTTAGCGTTGCATTGCGGACTGTCTGGGCTCTTAATAAGTTATCCAGGTCAGCAGTGGCTTCCTTGGTCTTTTCTTCGCTTTCTAGTTCCAATTTGTGATAAGCCTCGCGTAATTCTTGGTAGCGGGTGTTCAGAGAGGCATTCTCAATAGACAATAAGTTAAGCTGCGACTGTAAGTCATTGGTTGTCCTCTGCAGCTGCTGATAATTATCACCAAGAGATGTGAACTCATCTCTTACTTGTGTCATACACATGAACATCTGTCGGAATGCATTATCTACAGTGGGTGATAGTATTAATGGGGTGCTAAATGAAGATGCAGTTGGTGTAGATGCAACGGGAATGGGGAATGGGGATGGGAAGGTGGATGATGTAGTGATTGTTGAAAATTGTGATGTGCCTAAAAATGTTTGTGCCGAGAGTGAAGTGAGTGATGGTGCAGCGGGTGGTGAGATGTCCATGTCAGTGGACGTATCTAGTGCGGTGACCGTGAATATGGGTGTGATCGTGGGTGCTCGTGCTGGTGTAAATACGGGATTTACAAATGTTGAGGGGTAATTTACAGGGGGGCTGGCTGGAGCAGCTTGGTGGAAAGGGGAAAGAGGGGTTACAGTGGGTCGGGGAGGCGAGACGGGGGAGAAGGTTAACGACGGGGGGAATGGGAAGAGGGGTCTTGGAGTTGTGGGGAAAGATGGAAAAGATTGATGAAGGAATGGGTTGGGTAGAAAGGTGGGTGTGGGAGGGGGTAGACTAGGGTTAATGGGTGCGGGAATCGTGGGGTTAGTGGTCGTAAAGACAATTTCTGCAACACCACCGGCGAATGAAGATGTGGGTCTGGGGAAAGGAGGGTGAAGAGGGGAGGCTGGGTGGACGGGTGGTGAGAGAGGAGCGGTTGGGGTGGTCGGTACTTCAGTGACTACTGAGGTTTGTACAGCTGTAGCGCGGGGTGGGGAATCTACAAAGATGGTTTCTACGGCCAATGAACTTTCGGGGACGAGGCGTGCCTCCCTGGCTTGTTCTGAAGATTGTGCTCCGGTTGGTACACAAATGTATTCGCCGGGCTTTGAAAGTAGTCGTACTCTGCGGGGGTCAAACTGTGGCAGTGGCTTTCGTTACAAGTACCTGAGTGCTTCGTTGGAGCCTACTGATTTGACTAACTCTTTGAATCCTTTGATGTATGCGTCTTCGAATCCGCCTGTGACAAATTCTTGTTCTATTATTGTTTGACTCTCTTCCTCTGTCAGCTTTTTGCGTGCCCAAACTTTTTCCATAGTTCTATACAATTTCTTGATAGCTAGTGTGTAAGCTGCGGCCTCATAAGTTTCATCTTCATGGGTACTTGTATCGCCATGTGTGTCTGTTTGTTGGCCTTGGCCATCTGTCTGTTCCTGCTCTTGGGATTCATGTGTTCCCTGGCTAGCTTCGTCGTCACCTTCGTCGTCATCGGTTGCTATTCTTTCGTCATCAGAGCTGGACACGATCTGTCCTTGTGGCTGATCCCTGGGTGTGGTAGGGTAGCTAGGTCTTTCAAATTCTTGAGAAAACAATTGTCCTTCTGAAAACTGGAACTCATTGGAGAATGCATCGGGCATCTCAAAATCAAAAGTTTGGTCGAGTGGCTCTGCTTGTCCTGGTTCTAAATGCGGTATTGGAAAAGAGAAAGCTTCCGCACCAATAGTGGTGGGAAGTTCAGCTGCTGTGGTGATAGGTTCTGTGGTTGTGGTTGCTTGGGGTGCGACAGTACTGGTGGTGCCCTCCGGCGTAACTGGTCTTGATAACTGTATACGAATTGGTGGTACCGTGGGAGTGGCTGCTGTTGGTGACTGCTCTGGAGATGGTTGTGGCGAGGGTGATTCTGGGACTTGTAGGCACGGGATAGTACCTCTCATCCGCTTTCCGGCTCTGCCTTTGCTAGACTTTCTAGCCTTCCTAGTGGTCCCTTTGAATGCTTTCAGTTCCTCACTGGTCATGGCACGCTCTATGGGTAAATCATATGCCAAGCACATATATATGATCCTGGTGAGGGCGCAGCACCCATTGATTACCTTCTTTCGCTCCCACCTATGTTGTGCCAAATAGAGCTGATCAATGATCCAGCTGGCTAGATCAACCGTTTGCGGTCCAGTACATGCTAAGTATAATCCAAACCAGATTCTCTTGTGGGGCATGGTAAAACGATCCTGAGCTGGGAAAGCAAAGTGCTGCATGCATATCCGTAATGGCTTAGAGAGCTCAGGTGTTATAGCAGAAATATCCTCCCACTTAGTTACATCACCACGCTTCATCTGTTCTGGGACTAGCCGTTCTTTCTCCGTTGGAGTGTGTGTTCCATGTATTTTCAGAGCTGCGCGAATCAAATCTTTAGACAAATAGAACCTTCTAAATGGAGGATCATTTACCAAGGATGGTAACATGAATGTGCCGGGTAGATCCTTGTTCTCTGAAGCCGTTAAGGTGGTTACCAAGTAAAAGCATCTGTAAAAATCGGGTTTAGGCAGAGGGTCGCTAAAATACTCTGTAAATCCCGCTCGTGCCCAAACGTGCGTTAGATCTTGTGTATTCTGTAGTCCTTCAAATTCTCGTGAAAAGAACTGGTACTTGGTCCATGTGCGAAGATCAAATGCCAAATTGGCCTCAAATATGAAATCAGCGTCTGCTAATGGTCCTGCTAGGCCTTGAAACCAATGAGAGTTACGATGAATCTTCTCGGTATATCCTCTAGGAGGATCATCGATTGGCATGGGTCCTGGAAAACCTTGAAATTCTGGTGGTTGCATCGTAGGATAAGATTCTGCTAGTAATTCTCCAATAGTGGCCACCGATGCACTGGGGCCAGCTTCTGATGGTCCTGCTTCGGTTTGCATGATGACTGATGAGCTAATGGAAAAGATCTGCTACAAAAGATTGACACATTAGTATGGAAATTAATTATGATTCCATTAAGGTGAGACCGCAATCCCTTTCCATGACCGATTGTGTAACCCGTGTAGCCAAGTGCCGTGAAGTGATTGATGCAATGATTTTTTGCAAAACTAATGCGGGTCTCTAGACGCCTACATGCTTCAGATTATGCATACATTTCTTGATGAGCTTTTATTATGCATGATGTGGGGTTTTGATGTATGAATTTATACAAGGTTTGGTTGAGGGTGAATTATTACAAGGGTGGAGTTTAAACGGGGTGGGAGAATTGTTAGATAATGGGGTACAAGAAGACGTTTGGATACGTTTAGGTATCCATTTCCTAAGAGTCTTGGAGTGGGTGGCATGTTTCTGCTGAGGAACAAAAAGCGGTATCGGGTTTGGTGGTATTGAAGGATGAAAAGATTTCTGAGGGGTATATATTACATGGCTAGAGGGTTGGGCTATAATACATTGTTTGGGTACCCAAATCTGCATGGGTGTGGGTCTATGGATAAGGTATTTCTTGGCGATCCAAATCTGTCGAGTATTTGTACTTGGGAAAGAAGATCGAGGGGACTTTGGATGCTGACTCTGCTTCTGTTGAAACTTTGTCCTGTTCTCGTCTGTAGTGTTGCCAATAGCCTGTGGTTGCTGTCCTTTTGGCACCCATATTTGTCTCGTGCCACTTGTTCCGTGATGTTGATACTTCTGCTTTCTTTGCCTTGTCTGGTGATGTTGTCGATCTGGGTTCCTCTGTTGTGGTTGACTCATTCGTGGTTGGGTTTGAGAGGTCCATTGGACGCTCTGCTTTGGAAAAGAAGGGAGATCCAACACTTGCGTGACCTGCCCATTAGGAAGTGATTCGTTCTTTATCTTTAATCTAGGCCAGTCCGCAGCAAGTTTGGAAGGATGAGCACCGCAGGGTGTTGTGCTCATTTGGCCGCTGATGCAACCCACCTGACCGCTGATTGTGTTCATCTGCCCTAGCGGTTGGGTAGCTGCCCCTTCTAGTTTGCAGGAAGCCCCAGGGAAGATCTTCTGTCGTCCTTCTGATTGACAATTGTCCCTAGCCAAGCCCGAGTGGGTTGGTGTAGACATAACGTGACTGGTCTGACCCAAGATCTTCCGGTCTTCCTTCGCATGCGTTTCATAGGGTCTAGGGTTACAAACCTCAATCGGAATGCCGTTAGGGAAGTCAAGCGGTATCACTCGCTTCTGTTCTAAGGTTCCAATCTGTAAGGAGCCTTATCTAAGATTTAGGTCCACTGAGTGATCATATAGCCAATCTTGGCCAAGGATTGGGGGTTCTATCAGGTCGTCATCATGGCACACTAGTAGTTTCGCTGTCATGGTCACATCCTTAATGAGGATAGGAAGGTCCACCTCACCCATGCAAGGGGTTTCCATGCCTCCTAGGCCTATGAGGTATGCCTCAATTGGCCGCATTTCTATTCCTGAATCCTTATAGTGGGACCATCTAATCGCACTAGTCGCAGCACCTGAGTCAATTAAAGCCCTGAGCTCTTGGCAAGGGTTGCCGTGCTCTAACCTGACTGTAATGAATGGTCTCCTGTCCACTATACTAAGATGAGTGGTTGACTTTACTTGACACATGGCCATGGGGTATCTGGGTGTAGTTTCCAGATGGTTATAATGTTCTCTCCCTAGTCCTTGCCTTCTTAACTTCATGCATTTAATGCGTTCTATTGCTTCTGCCTGAGCTTCCGCTCGTATTCTATTTTCTTCCTCCTTACGCTTCTTTGCCAACGTGAGTCGTCTAAGCATATCCTCAGTAAGAGGTTCTTGATATAGCCTGACTCTACAGCCACTAATATAATTAGGCATTATATCTCCTTCTAAAGTGGCTAACTGTACTGCTCCACTTGTTGAGAGTCTGTTAATGATCATAGGTCCATAACCTCGCTTTTCTAACTTACGTGGGTGTTGCTTTAGCGTATATACTAGAACTAAATCTCCTTCTTTTAGGCCTTTATCTTTCACATGTGCATCAAAATATGCTTTCTGTCGCTTCTTCGTTGCATATATTCCTGCTGTTGCCTTTAGCCTGGTTTCTCCTAATCGTTCCAAGTCCATTATTCTCGCTGATAATTCATGGCCGGTCCACTGATGTTCTTGTGCAACCTTAAGGGTCGGTATCAAGAAGTCCAAAGGAAGCACAACATTCTGACCAAAAACCATCTGAAAGGGAGTTGCATTGAGTACGGTCTTGTAGGCCACTCGATATGCCCAAACAGCGTGGTGTAACTGTTTGTCCCAATCTGAACGTTTGTTGTTCACGAGTTTCGTCAGTACGTTACAAAGGATCTTATTAGTGCTTTCAGCCTGACCATTGGCCTGAGGATGATATGGTGCAGATTTCTTGTGAATCACCATAAAATCCTGTAACAAATATTCAATGACTTGGTTTAGAAAGTGAGTTCCTCGATCGCTCACTAACTCTATAGGCAGTCCATATCTTGTAAAGACATTCTCAAATAAGAATTTTGCAGTTGTGTGTGCATCATTCTTTTTTGTGGCTTTTGCCTCTACCCATTTCGTAAGATAATCTGTGGCAACAATAATGTATTCAGCATGTGTACCTTTTGCAGGGGGGTTAATGGGTCCTCCAAAGTCTATACCCCACTTTGAAAATGCACGTCCGCCCATCATGGGTTTCAATGGCATTTCATCTCTGCGAGTAGGAAACTGAGTTCTTTGGCACACATCACATCTCTTAACATAGGTATGAGCATCCATGTGAAGAGTGGGCCACCATAATCCTGCAAAGAGGATGGCTTTGATTATCCTATCGGGTCCAAAATGACCTCCTGCAACACCTTGGTGTGCAGTCTCTAGTATGCTCAGATAATCGCTCTCATGAACACATTGTCTTAGATATCCATCTCGTCCTCTTTTGTATAGGTTATCGCCAATAAGTGAATAGTCTTGAGCTTCCTGCTCTAGACTGCGTTGTCGAGCTAAGGTCATACCTTGAGGGAATGTGTTCGTCCTCAAGTATGTCACTAACTGTTCACTCCAGTCTGGTGTGAGAGACACATGATATAATGTAGCATGCTCTACTGGTGGTCTGTCACAACAAACGTTGCATTCCTTACACAACCTGTAGACATCTGCTTCCATCGTAGGCCAATATACTCCTAGCCTATGCAGAGTCTGTAATGTTCGATGTTTTGAATGATGTTGCTTTAATGCACCTATGTGTGCTAATTGCAACCAATTCGCATGTTCTGATTCATCTACACAACAAGCAAGAATCTTTTGATTATCCTGTTTATATATGCTTCCTGCCATTATTTGGTATCTTTGAGACTTGTTAATCTCTCCCTCTTTGATCTTTATCCTAGGATTCTTGGGTCCATATGTGAGAATAGGGACTATAGGCTTAGCCCATTCTGGTGCTATCTCAAGATTAAACAAGTATGCATCTGGTTGATCATCCGCTACTCCTTGAGGAGCTTCTCCTGAGGTTAATCTTGAAAGGTGGTCAGCTCTAAGATGTGTCTTTCCTTTCCTGACTACGACTTCAAAATCATACTCCATGAGCAATAGAAACCAATGTATCAGTCGTCCGGTGTTACATGGCTTGTTGACTAAGTACAATAGTGCTTGATGATCTGTAAAGAACTTGAATTTGTTGGCCAACAAGTAGTGCCTAAACTTCTTTACTGCGTAGATCATCCCTAATCCTTCTCGTTCCGTCGTGGTGTAATTTCTTTCTGCTGCGTTCAATTGTCTGCTCGCGTAAGCTATGGGGAGATCTATGTTACCTTCATTCGTGGGTTGTGCTAACACACATCCTATGGCATAATTGGATGCATCCACATGTACATGGAATGGCTTACTCCAATCTGGGGTAGTCAATATAGGTGCTGAGCACAAGCGTCGTTTAAGTTCATTGAATGAATTTTCACATTCATCTGTCCATTCAAAGTTGGTTAAAAGAGAGTACAAAGGCTTGGCTATGATTGCATACATGTGTATGAATCTCCTATAATAACCGCAATGGCCCATAAATGCCTGTACCTCTTTCACATTAGTTGGTCTAAGTAATTCTGCAATTACCTTCACCTTTTCTTCATCCGTAGAGATTCCATTTTTTGACACAATGTGTCCTAGAATTTTGCCTTGTCTGACCATGAAAACGCATTTTTCTGGGTTCAAGCAAACCTGATATTCTCGACATTTGTCAAATATTTGCCTTAACTCTGGGATATGCGTCTGTCTTACATTTGAATGTGCACATAAGTCATCGACATAAACTTCCAAGCTCTTGCGTAAGAATTCCTTAAAAACATGACACATGAGTCGCTGGAAAGTGGCGGGTGCATTTGTTAAGCCAAATGGCATCACACGAAATGCAAATATGCCCCATTCAGTGGCAAATGCCGTCTTGTGTTGATCTTCTGGAGCAATGGCTACTTGATTATAGCCTGAGAATCCATCCAGAAAGCTGTAAACTTCCTTGCCCGCGACTCTTTCCAATAGATGTTCCGTGATAGGAAGAGGATAACTGTCTCTAATCGTTGCGGCATTAACTTTTTTAAGGTTAATACACACACGCAATTTTCCATTCTTCTTGGGCACAACCACAATGGGGGATACCCATTCGGTATGCTCAATTTCGTAAATGAATCCTGCTTCTATCAAGCGATCTATCTCCTCTTTAATCTTCGCAGCGTAGTTATCATTATACGTGTACGGTTTCTGTTTTGTCGGTTTTGCATCTGGAGTCATAAGGATTCTATGAGAACATATATCTGGATCTACTCCTTTCAAATCTTTATAACTCCAAGCAAAAACATCTCTATATTCGCGCAATAAGGCAACTAATTCTTCTTCTTCTTCCTTCGTCAAATCATGCCCTATGTATGTACATTTTTCTTCTTCTCCTTCTATGGCAACTATTATTTTCTTGGTTTTCTCTCGGTTATCATATACTTGTCCGTCATTCGCCTTTCTATTGGGCATTCGTACCATGATTCTTCTATCTTCGATTTCATATTTCTTGAAATTCTTGGGTACTTCAAATAAAGATTCTTCTTTTTCTGTCATGGTGTCTTTCTTCTTTCTTTTCTTGCCTTCACTCTTGTTAGTCACTTCCGTGGCTAACCTCACCTCATTCGTAATTTCCTCGTGTCTCTGAGTGTGAGTCTCTACTTCGAAAAAATATTCTTCCTCTGATGCAAAGGGTGGGTCCATGATAATTGATTCTAAATCAAAATCGCTTGCATCCTCAAAAGCATCAGTGTTAGGTTCACACTCTTCTAAAATCGCATCGCACATGATTGGCTCTATCGTGAAAACTGAAATGTCATAGCCATCCTCGTCACAGTGGGGTGTCCATTGTTCTTCATTGATGGCTACATCCATGGTTGCTAGGATTTCTGCCCAACCATGGGGTTCAAACTCTTCGTCGGGGAATACTACAGGCGCATAGGCTGGATCTTGAAGGGTTCGTGGATGTTGTTCTGCACCTAAGGTCCTGGCTTCTAACCTTTCTTCCTCTTGTTTGGCTACTTTACACATCCATAAACGAGTATCCTCATGCAACCAAGAAGGATCTGATTCTAATGAGTGCACGGATTCCGTCTCTACTGGTGTCTTATGGATGGTATTCCATTGTATTGGGGGTACATCTCTATGTGAATAGTCTTTAAGATTGACTTTGGTAGTCACTCCTAAATGTTGCAAGTACAACGAATTAGTTCCCCAATCTTGTACAATTTGCAACTGACGCATGAATGGTCGTCCCAATATCATCTCATAAGCATGGTTTTTTGCAAAGTCACAAATGGCAAAGGTATGCTCAAATTCTACACCACAAGTGGTGAGAGATATGCCTTCTAGTAAGCCTAATGGTTTTTCTATGTGTCCATCAGCCATTTGTAGCTTCATCCTGGTGGGTCTTAATGCTGGCTTACCCCAACGTTTCCATAAAGCGGTGGTAGCGATGGCTACTCCGGCTCCTGAATCTAAGATGGCTTTCGTGGTGTAGCCCTGATGGGTTATCGGAAGATAAGTGTTACCTTCCTCTCCTTCGCTTACATCTCCAATCTTTTCTACGGGTATTTCTGGTACCTTATTTTGTGATCCTATTTGTGAGGGAGTAGTAGCAAGCTCAGGGAATTGATTTGCTACATGTTTCCACAATTCTGGTTTTACCTTCAACAATTCCTCTAGAGTGAGATTACATTGTACTTTAGTATTCTTGATCACTTCCGTGTTTCTAGGGATTACTGATTCTTCATTCCTCACTATTATCGTGGGTGCTCTCATACTAATAGACTTTGCTTCCCAAGGTCCTGTGAACTGAGGTAATTCTTGTAAAGAATTAGATTCAAATCTTGTGTGTTCACTCAGTTGTTCTTCCTCTACATCATCGTAAATAGAGGGAATGTCTTGGGGAAATTGTTCCTGCAAGTCATCTATTTCTTGAATAGGAGGATGGGTTCCTTGTTCCTTTCTCCATTTCTCTTCTTGGATCTCTCTCAAAAATTCATGTGAATATTTATGTATGGAAGACAAATTGTCTTGACTTTCTGAGTTGGGTACTTGAGATAGGGATGGCGCATTCCATTCCTGTGTCTCTGGGGCAATAGGGTTCCTAGGCTGATCCTTTTTCTCTTTGCTTTCAATCAAGTATTCTAGCCTCTCCATTAGTCCTTGAAAGTGTAATTCCGGTTTTGCCATGTTATTCCAATTAAGATATCTAGAGGCTTCGAACAAAGCTTGTGCTAGTTCTACCATTTTCATGCAAAGTTTAGTTCTCTCAATTTCTAGATCAGCTCGGGGGTAGTTTTTGCTCATTTCAGCTACCTGAGGTCCCTCTTTTAATCTGGCCTGATATGCACGAAACATCATGTCTAGATTTTCTGGTATGGGTTCCGCTAAAACTGATCCTGATTTTTGAGCTGGATTCTCTTGATTCAATTCCTGTGAAGTCAATTCTTGGATTTTGGCTCTAGATTCCTTCAAACTTCCTTCCAACTCCGTTATCTTTTTACTCCACTTTCTCTTTATTCTTTCTCTAGAATCTTTCCAAGATTTTGTTTTTTTACTGCTAGATTCTGCAACTTCACTACTTCCAGCTGCTTTCTCCTGATTAAGCTGTTGGTTCTGTAAGAGTGCCTGGGCTCTTGTTATAGCTTGGATAGGCACGTACGTAGGGTTGGATCCATCTGCGTTATTTACAATTCCTATCACGTTGATCGGTGTCACATTCGAAGCGTTAACAGGGTTCTTAGGACAATCTTTGATTATGTGCTCTTTGCCACAATCAGCACAAAAGCCTTGTATGTTATAGTACTGTGATTCTCTTGCTATCGGGGGATGTGGACAATCCTTTATGAAATGATCTCCTTGGCACCTAAAGCATGGTCCTCTAGGGCCCTGTGGTCTCTGTTGTCTTACTTGGGGCCGTGGATTTGGGTTTGTGTACATCACATTAGCATAGTCTGGCTCCCAACTAGGTTCCACTGGTGGACTATCGTAATGATATGTCTCCACGTGTTCTGGTGACTCTGTGTAATATGCGGGTGGACTATCTACATGCGTAGAGTCAAAACTGTTTGAGTGTGGGTCACTCTCTGTGATCAAAGGTGAAGAAGGCACTAAAGCCCTACTTAGATTCTCTTTTGCAGCAGCGTATTTGACTGAGATGACATTCGCTGGTGGGGGTGGCTGCTGAGCTAAGACAGGTTGAGGTCTCTGTTGAGCCTGGTATGGGTAGTTCTGGGGAGGCCTATAGTAATAGGGCTGAGCATTGTATTGGCCTTGATACCTACCTGGCTGTGGGTATGCTTGCGGGTAGTTCTGTCTCACAGTTTGTTTGTTGTATGGGCAGTCCTGAGCCGTATGATTCGTGTATCTTCTCTCAATGGTGGAGTATTGGCCACTAGGGTTGGCTTGTGGTTGTGGTGCATTGGGACACACATTTGCCATATGATCACCACCACAGGTGTAACAACGCTTGTTTGTTAGCACCCTAGGTTTACTAGAAACTCCTAGTTTTTAAGCCACTTTTTCTGCTAGGTCTTCTATTGAGCTAGACAATTTTGTGGATGCTAGAGATGAACAGTCTGAGTCCTTATAGACCTTTGAGAGTTCCAACTCGTCTCCTAAGTTGTCCTCAATGTCTATACAAATTCTTACACATTGCTCTAGCGTTCTAGGTTCTTTTAGGTACACATAGGAGCGTAGTTTAGAGCTCAACAAGCCATCTAGAAACAATGACACTTGCTTAGCTTGTGAGGGTAGCTCTTGCATTGGACATCGTTCAACATATTGTCTAAACCTACGTCCTGCCAGTCTAACTGTTTCCTGAGGAGTCTGTTTAAAGCTATGATCAACGAAGACGTGTCATGTCTAATCCCACTTTTAGAGAATTCAGTGATGAATGACTCTAAAAAGTGATGGATGTCTCTAAATTGCCTTTGTTGCAATGGTTGGAACCAGGTTAAAGCTGTATTCTTTAACGTTAGTCCAAATGCGTTGTATTGCGTGAACATGTCTTCAACTTGTTCGGCTCTTAGTACTTGCTTGAATTCTGCAACATGGTCATAGGGATCTCCTGTCCCATCAAAATAATTCTTCATGGATTTTACTAATTGAGTGGGTCTTAGTATTCTTGCGTGTTCGTGTGGTCTAGGTAGAGGAAAATCATCTCTACCACCTAGTACTCCATGATCTCTTTGTCTATCCGCTCTATTAGTGTTCGTGGTTGTTCTATCTCTCCCTATGGGATGAGTGAAGCTTACTTCCGGTCTCTCTTTATTTCCCTCTCTTTGATTTCCATGGGCTGAGGATGTTCCTGCCCCTTGTTGACTTGTATTCATGTTTGTTCTAGATGGAGGGAATACCAATTCACCTCTCCATGTGTACGTGTTTTTAGCGCGGTCAGGCACCACAAAGACTCTTTCTGAAGTCTCATCCAGGTATACAACCTTTCCAGGTGTATCCGGGTCCTTGAACTCGTATATAGTGATGATTCCTACCTCACTAAGTATTTCGGTCTTGTATCTCCAAAAGGCTTCATCCGTTTCTTTATTTACAAACAACTCTATGCTTCTGTTGTCTTGAGGGATCCAGTCTGGGATTAGTACTCGTGTCAGTACAGATTTCCCTCTAGGTGTTCTAGGCTCTTCTAATGGTTCTTTTCCTTGAGATTTTGCTTCCGTCTCTGGTTGAATCACGCCAAACTCGTTGGTATTGTTTGGCTGCGTACTTAAGATGTACATCGTTCCTTCCTTGTCTATGTACGCGTCTCTCTCAAATTTCACCACTGGATGTTCCAATCCAATGGGTTGATCGGGGTTGTGCATTTGCACCACTTGCCTTCGCAAACCATCCTCATAGATGCGAGCACCTAATCGGTTGGTTTGGAGAAACTCTAGTTGCGTTCTATAGGGTCCTTCTGGTTTTTCTAAGTAGGCTACATTCGACCCTCCTTCTGGTCTGTCTGTGCTAAATGCCATTTCTGATTCGCTAGTATCTGAGCTCTCGTAGGGATAACTAGTGTTCAATTGTTGAGCCCACGATCGTGCAGTAGTTCTTACACTTGCCTCTGATGATCTAAGGCTTCGTCGGTCTGACTTACCTATATGTTTGCCCGATCTAAGGTTCATTAATTTTCTTCCTTGCACACTCGGTACTCGCTCAGATCGTCAATGATTCTTTGTTATCACTGTCTTGATTCTTTTTAGATTCTTTTTAGATTTCTTTAGATTCTTGTCTTAATGTATGCGTCAGGAATTCGGCTTTCCGTTATAATTTTGAGTTCTCGTTCCGTCAGACTTATGTTCTTTCCTTTAGGTTTTCGTGTCACACACCTTTATCTTTAGTCTTGGACTTGACAAATTTCATTCTCTTGAACTTGAGGCGTTCCTATCGTCTTAATCCACAATGCTAACATTTATCCTAAGCTAAGAATTGACTGAGGGGGTTGAGTAATCTTCCAACCTCGAGTCAGCTTTTCTGGTTGCTCTGATGCCCAAGAAGCCGCGCTTCCCAAGCTTTATGCCCTTCACTGCCTTGCCTTGGTTGCCTTCGATTGCCCTTGCTAGACCTGGACAAATCCAATATTAGACCAATTCACAGTTGGATGATCAAGCACTTAAGTATATACACCTTTTAAGTCCCTTCCCTTTTGCCCAACTTTTCAAGGTTTGCCCCCTGGCTTTCTAGTCCCAAACTAGGTCAACCTCAAAATAGCTTATCTAAAAATAGACGTATCCTTTAAGAAAAAAATAGTTGAGGTCACGTAGTACTCGTAGAGAGCTTTCTAACGAGCTATTAAGCTCAAAAAACGGACTTCGGATGAAAAAGTTATGACCGTTCAGGCCCTGGGGGGTAAAAACTGACAAACAGGTTTTTCTCCAAATATGAGCTAAGGGGTCTCCTATGAGTCTAATTACCCAAAAATTTCCCAAAAATAGCCCCAAAATTGGCCAAAAAAAGAAACCCTAAAATTTGCGATGGGGGTGCACAATCGCGATGGTCTGAGATGATCGCGATGGTCTGGGACCGTCGCGATGGCGTGAGGGTGCACCATCGCGATGGCGTGAAATTGCACAATCGCGATGGCGTGAAAGTGCACAATCGTGATGGTCTGAAAGTGCACAATCGCGATGGCGTCGAAGGGCACAATCGCGATGGCGTCAGTCAACGGTCAACGTGGACAATCGTGATGGTCAATCGCGATGGCGTCGAAGGGCACAATCGCGATGGCGTCAGTCAACGGTCAACGTGGACAATCGTGATGGTCCAAAGTGAACCGTCGTGATGGTCTGAGCGCGATGGCGTGAGTCAATCGCGATGGTCTGGGCGCGATGGCGTGAGCCAATCACGATGGTCTGAATTTTTGAAGTGTCGCGATGGTGTGAGGGTGTCGTCGCGATGGTTTGAAGTGCACCGTCGCGATGGTCTAGCTTGCCACGTGGCACCGTCGGCGCGATGGCGTGAGCCAATCGCGATGGCGTGACACAATCGCGATGGTCAGAGACCGTCGCGATGGTCCGGCCAAGCCGTCGCGATGGCGTGAGCCAATCGCGATGGTCAGAGACCGTCGCGATGGTCCACCAAAATGCAAATTTTGTGAATGCAGCTATGGGTTCCTGTAGGCGCAAGTGTGCTCTTCACGCTGGTGTGGTCGCCTTCTCCAAATTCCGAACTTTGCAGACCATCGCGATGGTCTGACACAGACGGAAATTTCTGATAGAAACTGAAGTTTTTACCTTTTTGCAGCCTTCCTGATGCACTGGAGCTCTGTACCTGCAAATAAACTCAAGAAAACAAAAGTACACACAAGCACAAAAGCTCTCTCTCACTCTCTCGCATGCACAAATGAGGGGAAATGAGGAGAATGGGGGGATATAGTGAATTTTCTGATTTTTTTGGAAATGAAGATGATGATGCAGTGATGAAGATGGAGTGTGGGGGAGGTGAAAAACACTAAAAACTAAGTAAAAACAACAACAAAAACTGAAATTTTTACCTTCCAACACCACTTCTTGCTATACTCTTACCATCACACATTCGTCCTAAACTCGATCCCCGGCAACGGCGCCAAATTTGGTGTTGCTCTAGCACAATGGTGAGAACCACGTTAAGAAGCTCCACCTCCTTAATGTCAACCCGCGGAAGAGATAGGAGTGATATGAAGATCATGAACGTGAGATGATGTGAGAGTGAAGGTGAGAAGCACCAAGATGCACACACACATACACACACACAATGAAGAGACAAGCAAGACACAATGGAAGGTGGGAAATTAGCTCTATTACTCAAGAACACTATTACAAGCTCAAAATAGCTCTAAGCTCACACTAGCCAACCTCAAAAATGAGCTCTCTAGCTCTTTTTATAGTTTCTAGACTAGTTTTGACCGGTTTCACATCTAGTGACCGGCATAGTTAAAAATTAGGTCCTAGATGCTATTTGGAAGGGTAAACGATGTTTAAAAATAACGAAAATTGGTACGCGCATTCTACCTAAGCTCCTCAAGCTCGAGGACTCCTCGGCTTGCACAAAATGGAGCTATGGATTACAAAATGGGGTTTTCTATGTTACATATGTTACAATAGTGATAAAAATCATTGTTGGAGGTTTTTGGAAAGTATTTGAAAACATAATTATTTGAAAAACGATTCGACTGGCTCCCTGCTTTGTCGTTACATGCTTCCGTGTCGTCTGTGCCTCTGGCTGCTTCCAACAGTGTGTGTGTATGCATATATGTGTGTGTATGTGTGTGTGTATATGTGTGTCTATGTGTGTATGCATGTGTATGTGTGTGAATGCATCATAATGTGTGTATGTGTCTATGTGTGTATGTGTGTGTATATGTGTGTGTATGTGTGTGCGCGTCTATGTGTATGTGTGTGTGTCTATGAGTGTGTATGTGTTTATGTGTGTATATGTTTCTATGTGTGTGTATGTTTCTATGTGTGTATGTGTATGCATGTGTGTATGCATATGTGTGTGTATGTGTGTGTATGCATTATGTATGCATATGTGTGTGTATGTGTGTGTATGTGTTTATGTGTGTGTATGTGTCTATGTGTGTGTATGTGTATGCATGTATGTATGCATATGTGTGTGTATGTGTTTATCTGTGTGTATGTGTCTATGTGTGTGTATGTGTCTACGTGTGTATGTGTATGCATGTATGTATGCATATGTGTGTGTATGCATTATGTATGCATATGTGTGTATGTGTTTATGTGTGTGTATGTGTCTATGTGTGTGTATGTGTATGCATATGTGTGTGTATGTGTATGCATGTATGTATGCATATATGTGTGTGTATGTGTTTATGTGTGTGTATGTGTCTATGTGTGTGTATGTGTCTATGTGTGCATATGTGTGTGTATGCATGTAAGTATGTATGTATGTACTCATATGCATATGCATTATGTATGCATATGTGTGTGTATGCATGTAAGTATGTATGGATGTACGCATATGCATATGCATTATGTATGCATGTATGTGTATGTGTGTGCATGTCTCTCTATGTGTGTGTGTATGCATATATGTGTGTGTATGTGTGTATATGTGTATGTATGTGTGTGTATGTATGTGTGTGTATGTATGTGTGTGTGTATGTGTGTGTGTATGTGTGTATGTGTGTGTATATGTATGTGTATATGTGTGTGCATGTGTATGCATTATGTGTGCATGTGTGTATGCAACATTATTTGTGTATGTGTGTATATGTGTGTGTATTTGTGTGTATGTGTGTGTGTCTATGTGTATGTGTGTGTGTCTATGTGTGTATATGTGTGTGTATGCATAATTATGTGTGTGTGTGCGCATACCTTGCAAGTAGATGTCTCTCTCTCTCTCTCGCTCTCTCTCTCTCTCTCTCGCTCTCTCTCTCTCTCGCTCTCTCTCTCTCTCTCTCTCTCTCTCTCTCTCTCGGTCTCTTCTTGGTCTCTCGCATCCAAATCCAAGCACAAATGTGCCGGGAGAAATTGATTTTTTTTTTACATTCCAGAGCATCGCATATGTGATGCTCTTCAGTTTTCCAACGTCGCAAATACCGTCGCTCATTAGCGACGATATTTGCGATGCTGTAATTTAGCATCGCTTATGCGACGACTGTCGCAAGAAAAAAAATCGAAAAATTGACCGTCGCTTATGTGACGCCAGCATCGCATAAGTGACAGTACCCATTCTTTTTTCAATTCGGGGGCGTCGCTACGCCCCCCTATTTCTTGTAGTGTTTGTTGATGACAGGTGTACAGTTCATGATCTATCAAATGGCGATGTAATTATTGCTTCTGGCATTTTATGTCGTGGGCTGTATAAGCTCATAGACTATGAAAGATCTGTAAATGATTTGGCATGTGCAGTAAATCATTCTCAGGCTATATCAAATGCAGAGCTTTGGCATGCATGCTTTGGTCATATGAATTTCGCTAGTTTGCTATGCCTGCAGAAATATGAAATGGTGTCCTCTTTGCCCAAACTTGAGGCACCTGGAAAACATGTTTGTGAAGGCTGTATTTTGGGCAAAATGTAGTGTTCGTTCTTTCCAAAAGATGGTTCAATTCGGGCTACTCAGAAATTGCAGCTTGTACATAGTGATGTATGTGGTCCTATGCACACACCTTCTTTTGGGAATTATCTTTACTTCGTGACTTTCATCGATGATTTTTCTAGGCATGCATGGGTATATCCATTGAAGGCAAAGTCCGAAGTGTTCATGTGCTTCAAACAGTTTTTGGTTTTGGCTGAAAATCTATCAGCATGTAAAATGGGCACCCTTCGTTCAGATCGAGGGGGGGGGGGATATATGTCTTCTGATTTTAATGCATTTCTGGCTGAACGTGGGATAAAACACCAGTGTACAGTGCCGTATACACCTCAACAGAATGGAGTTGCTGAACGAAAGAACATGTCACTCATGGAGATGGCGAGGTGTATGGTCAAGAGTCAGGCTTTACCACATAGTTTCTAGCTTGAGGCTGTCATGTGTGCAGCATATGTACTGAACAGGTGTCCCACTAAAGCGCTGCAGTCTATCACCATATGAGGCTTGGGATGATCGCAAGCCATCTGTTGCTCATCTGCGTGTTTTTTGTTGTTTGGCATATGCATTAGTGCCTGAACAACATCACAAAAAATTGGATGTTAAAGCAGTAAAATGTATTTTTTTTGGGTATAGTTCTGAAAGTAAAGGTTATCGTCTGTATCATCCACAGACTAAACGCATTATGGTTAGCCGTGATGTTGTTTTTGTGGAAGATGCTGAGAGGGGCATTAAGGAAATGGCCTCTAACACTTCCTCAATCCTCAACTCATAAACAAAGAATGGAATTGAAGATGAGGGACACCAGGCTCCTACAAAATCACTCACATGAAAAACACACACAACACTGCCAAAGCAGGGGTGGTCCGCGCCGCTTTGTCACACAGATACAATGGCAATCTTAGGGTGGGGGTGATCCACGCCGCCCTCTTAGTACACTTAAACACAACAACACAAAGGTACTCTTAAGGCAAGGGTGATCCGCATTGCCCTCTTAGTACCAACACACAAACATTACACAAGTACTCTTAAGGTAGGGGTTGTCCACACCGCCCTCTTAGTACCAACTTGGAAAACACGAAACACTCACAAGAAAGAGATTCTCAATGACAAGAGGAGCCAAGTGATACCACAATCTTCAATGTGTTTGGGAATGATGGAGAAGAGGGAAGGAATATGGAAAGAGTAGGAAATGAGAGAAGAAGAGAGGGTGTATTGGATAGCATAAGCAAGGGTTCAGGGTAATGGAAATGGAATGAATTGGAGAAATGAACTTGATTGAAATAGAAAGTATTACAAAGACATGGGGGACTTAAAAATTAGGAGCTTGTATAGCTCTCTCAATACAATGACATAGGGTATACTCCTCCTCCTAGGCTTGGAGTGCTCACTACACCCACAGTATGTACCTGCATACAACTCTTCTTGTTTTGAGGGCACCCAAGGGGGTCCTTTTATAGGCCTTTTGGGAAGATATTTGGAGATGATATTATTTGGGAGAATCTTCTAGATGTGACACTTGTGTGGTGGAAAATACAATATTGACAAAATCCTAGAAGATTTTTGGCCATTCTGAGGTGTTCATCTTGGGATGGTCATATCTTTGATTTTTTGATGAAAAATCATAAAAATACTATAAATAGCACCTCCATTTCGTGGGAATGAGCCTCAAATCCGAATTTGGGCGTTTGGAATATTTTATGTATGGTTTTGGGCCCAAAATTCATCATATGTGTCTCATTTGTCAAGAATCTTTGTGTAGGACTCAAAAGTCTATGGTGGGGCTTGAGTCTTTGAAAAGTTTTTTGGATTCTTTCAAAAAGGGAGAGTGGGTCAAGCTTAAGTATTTGAATTTATAAATCTACTTGTCCCACTCCATATTTAACTTGGGATTTGATTCTACCATTCACTGCAGGTAAGGGTAGCTACCTTACTAGGGTGGGGCCCACCTTATTCTTGGATTTTTATTTCCTTCAATTACATATATTTATGGTTTCCTTGAAGGTTTGAAAAATAAAAATACTATAGGGGTACATACCTATACATAAGGTATTATTAAGGAGGGGTTTCAAAAAATATTTCCTCAATGTTATTCAGCCATTGCTTTCATGTACTAAGGAGACATCTGTTAGCTCCAAAGACATGTATGATACTTTGCTGCCTCTTTTTACAGGTGGACAGTCTAGTGCTGGTCCCAATGAGGCAACTTCTCAGCCTTTGCAGGTTTCATGTGATGATGCACATCATTCCATTTCTAATGCAGATTTACATGATGCACTAGTTGATGAGAGAGCTGATATTGAGCAGGCAAAAACTATGCCAAAATGGCTTGTGCAAACTTTGCATGATAGCAAATTAGATGCACCTATGTCATATCGTACTCGTTCAGGCTCTCATAGTGCCTCTTTTGCATCAGATTTCTGTGCTATGGCTGCATCTAGTCTCTGTAATGAGAATGAGCCTGTTTCGTTTGATGAAGCACAAAATTCAGAAAATTGGATGGCTGCTATGCAATCTGAATATGATGCTATAATGAAGAATGGTACTTCGTCTTTATGTGACTTGCCTCCTAGCAAGAAGGCCATTGGCACTAATTGGGTATACAAGCTGAAGCATAAACCGGATGGTACAGTTGACAGGTATAAGGCTAGGCTTGTTGCAAAGGGCTATGCACAGGAAAGAGGTATTGATTTTGATGAGACCTTTGCACCTACATGTCATATGACTATTGTTCGGAGCATCTGTGCACTTGCATAGGGATTGATGATTTGAAAAGGAAAAAGTGAAATCTAGACTACAAGATGAAACTTTTTGGCATCATTGTTGGAGAGATTGGTGATCACACCTAGGTAACTTGTGTTGTCGTAGGGTTCGCCAAAGGAGGGTGGAGTTAGGTACCATTGAATTGAGTCTTGACATGGGGTTTATTATCTCAAACAACTTGTTTTACAATAAAGTAGATCCTAGAAATAACTGGAAAATAACTTCAACATTGAATTGGGCTCTCCAAATTTTGTTAGCTTTTACATCGCCCCAAATTGCCTGGTGGATGATTTGCCACATAAGAACTGATTTTTTAACCTCGATGAGGGGATGCCAAAGGGATTGGAACTTTAGATCCAACCTAAAGCTCGACTTATCCAGACACCATCTCCTATTAAGTGTGACGTGAAAGTCCACATTCTTCTTGAATCTTAGAATTTTATAAAGACTATTAACATTGTGCCATCTAAGACCCTCAAGATGAGGGGACTCATGCCCAATAAGGAGGTGAGTCCTCGAGCCCCCACAGGCATTGAATCTACTTCACACCAAGCACCATTCTTCATAGACCATTCTCCTAGCCACATCAACATGCTCAAATCTAATCCATTGGCATGTCTCTCGATTCCAAAGGTGTTTCCACAAATGGTAATCTTTGTTCCAAAGCTTCCTAGCTTTTTGGAGGTTCCAAGGCTCAACACATCTAATGCCCTTGATAGGGAAATTGATAGAAACGAGATCGAATCATTTTATTTAGTACTCACAAGTTTGAGAAAATCAAACTTGTGAGTACTAATATTAGGACTTTTTGAGAAACAAAGAATTTTTTTGAAGATTGGAAATGGGCGCTTTCTCTTTAATTGTCATGAAGCAAGCTTTTTCAAAAAATTCGCCAAACGGATGCATTGGTAAGTTTTGGAATCTAGCAAGAGTACAAGACATCAAGAGTGCATGTATATAATTAAAGGTACTTCACTTATTCTATCCAACGGTTACAAAAAGTGACTCTCACTACTTTCGCACATCACCAACATTACAGGGAAAAAATATCTATTACATGTCATCCATATCTCCATCAATACTCAGCTATCTTTTTTCATATAGATATCCTCAATTCATCACTCATCTACATGACCTAAATTGCCAAATGGTTAGGCTTCAAAAACCTAACCGTTTGATAGTTTCGTTGCACTGATGATCACTACAAGGAATGAGATGACATAATCTATATACCCACTCTTGACCTTGAACATACAAATGACACAGGCGAGATTGTGTTTGAGGTAGACATGAATGATGAGGACATTGGAACACCTAAGCTTCCACATATGCCAAGAGTAGACAATTATTTAGGATGCACAAGATCACCTAGCTCTAAACGAAGCCCTCATCAAAATCTATCTACATGGGTATCCCTATTAGGAAGAAATATTGGTCGAATAATTTTGTGACCCCACTTGCCAAGAAGGTGTTAATTCATGAGTCTTAGATAAATATGACTGAAGCGTATTGCCTAAGATCAAAGATAAAGGTGAGAACTCATATTGGAAAAGAATCAAGCTTGAGAGATCATTTATAGGACTCAATCCCAACCCTTTGGGTGGTGGTAACTTAGACAATGGTGCATCAAACGTATAAGGAAATGGATGCAGACCAATGACAAGTACAAATAATGTTATCACTTATGCAGTATTGACCTTTGGAGTTTAATTTACTGAGTTATTAATTTGTCTTGGTGTTTTAATATAGGAGTTGAAGATTGTGAGGGCGTGGACATTTTGAATGTGTCTAGACACAAATAAGACAAATCATATTTTATATATTTTTTGTAAGTAAAGACCCACATAAAGTAGCAAAAATAGTGGTAAGGATAAGGATCGATGTAGAACGTGATTTATGTAAAACATGGCTGAATCACCAAAATGCTCATATCTCCCTTGGTATTAATCGAATTGACTTGTGTTTTGGCTCATTTCAAATAGAGGTCACAAAGGTACACAAATCCTTCTTAATTAGTTTCAATCACCTAAACAAGCATCTAGTCATGTCAAAACAAGTAAAAATGATTCAGTCTTGTTAAATATCACCTCCATAACTCTAAAAAAAGTATCGCACACCCACAATCAAGAAATAGACTCACTCAAAATGCATCGAAAAGCACAAACACAAGTTTTGCAAGAAGAGAGCTCACATTACATTCAACCAAAAAGTTCTTTACAAATGAGCTCTTGGCCCTTTTATAGGGGTTTCTCGAGACCTTTCCTTTTTCATTTCAAAAATTTTAGAAAAATAAAATATCCTACTCTAAATTGGCTCCTTTCTTAGAGATTTTTAAGGGAAGATGTTTGCCAAGAAAACTATTGCGCAACTATATATAACTCTCTTTGTCTACAAAAATGATTTGGGAAAGCTTGAAAATTTTATGTGACTATCCGACTCTCTAACAACATGCATGTGTATGTATATGTATGTGTACGTGCACATGTACATGTATGTGTATGTGTATGTGTACATGTATGTGTACGTGTAAGTGTATGTATATGTGTACATGTATGTGTATGTGTACATGTACATGTATGATTGTATGCATACATTCATGTATGTGTACATGTACATGTACATGTATGTATACATGTACATGTACATGTATGTGTACATGTACATGTACATATATGTGTACATGTACATGTATGTGTACATGTACATGTACATGTATGTGTACATCTACATGTACATGTACATGTATGTGTACATCTACATGTACATGTACATGTATGTGTACATCTACATGTACATGTATGTGTACATCTACATGTACATGTATGTGTACATGTACATGTACATGCATCTATACATGTACATGTATGTGTACATGCACATGTATGTGTACATGTACATGTACATGTACATGTACATGTATGTGTACATGTACATGTACATGTATGTGTACATGCACATGTACATGTATGTGTACATGCATGTACATGTATGTCTAAATATATATGTACATGTATGTGTAAATATAGGTGTAGATGTACATGAGTATGTATACATGTATGGGTATGTGTATGTGTTTGTAGATGTACATCTATATGTATGTGTATGTGTATATGTATTTTTTCTTTTTTGTATGTATATGTATATGTGTATACATATGCATATATGTATGGGTATGTATATGCATATGTGTATGTGTGGGTGTATGTGTATTTGTATACCTAATTAGTAGATGGCTTCTTGCATAGCCATGATAACTCAATGCTTATGACACTCCTAGATGCAAGTGAGTCTATGTGTGACATCTTTTTTGTTTTGAATTGCATAGGGCCTCTATTCTGAGGGTTTAGCATTTGGTGCTATAAGTATTTTTGGGCACATAAATGAGGGTCAAAATAGAAAGTCCTTGTAGGACCAAAAAAATAGATCCTTTAATTGAGCCTCTTTTGTTTATGATACATCAATCCCAATATAAGTGATTTTTCTTCATCATTTTCAATCTGATAGTCACATTCTTATTTATTTCTTGGTTTTCATAAGGCTCTCATACATTGGCTTCTCTCTTGGGTCTTAAAGCTATAATTTTTCAAATTTCTACCTAATATCTTTTAAAGTCTTCAGGTGGATCAAAGTCATCTAATTTCCTATCTTTTGAGATAATACTTTTGTTATCATATTCCTCTACTTTGTATAGGGGATGTTAGGGGAGCACTAGATTGTGCTCTATGACTACTATAGACAAAATTTTGGAAATACACTTTTGATTACAAGAACACCCATGTAGGGAAAAATGATACAAGAATATGTAACTAATACAAGATTTCCCACAACTCGGGACTGATAGGTATGAATAGCTGGACCAGAGATATACAAGATGTCCCACAACCCGGGACTGATAGGTTCGAAGCAAGATATATGGGTTACAAGAACTCCCTTTAGGGAGATGATCTAGATACAAGAAATAACTAGAAAAGATCTCGTACTATGAGTCCAAGTCCTTAACTTACTCTGAAAGGCCTTCCATGTCATTAGATGATTTGCACTATGTCATAAAACATTCCACTAGAATTGAGCCTTCCCTTCTAAATATTTAGTAGAAAACTTCACTTTATCACTTCAGGGGTTGGATCAATCAGAATAAAATCATCAAACTAGGATAACCATGATAAAACAAGTGGGCCATCCTTTCGGCCATCAAACCATGAATTCTAGAAGTTTTCTATGCCAATCTTGGAATGTGTGCCATCAGCTTGAGAAAAAGTAATGTTCTTTACCACCCTTGCAAGGTTTTACTCTTTAAAATGCATCTTCTGAAGTATTTCTTCATGTTCTCATATCTTCTTTTGGGTGCCTTGAAGTTCATGCCATAGAAGCTCCAACTGTTGTTCAAGCAGTGCCTCGAGTAGGTTATTCACCACAATCCTCCATGGTATTTGTAGGATCCATTGATATATAGAAGAAGAAATCCCCTTGCAAAATAGTTTTAAGAATTCTTGAAATCAAATAGAAAAGGGAAGGGTGTTTCTTGGGAATTGAAAAAGTAAGAGAGATGAGAGTACTATTAAATATAAGTTAAAAGGCGGAGTGACAACACAAGTGGATAATGTAGTGGTAAAACACTTGACTTTTGAATGTGAGGTTATGGGTTCAAATCCTCTCCTTGGTTGATGAGAGACTCCTTATTGCCACTCCTTAATTAAAAGGTGTTCACATGTAACCAATGGTTGCCAAGGGAGCCATGGGTGCTAGGGAATTCAAAGTTGCCAAATTTTTATGCCTTAATCGATGCCTTGGAGTAAGGCGAATGAGTAAACATATGTATAAACTTTAGGAATAAAATGTAGGAGTAAATTGCAGGGTAAATGTAAGTATAAACTATAGGGTAAACTACAGGCTTAAATTGTAGGTTTAGGTTCAAGAACTAGAACTGAAATAGAAACCAAAAACCTAAACCAGAATAGGAACTAAAACTCATAAATGAGAATGAAAACTGAAACCAAAACAGAGATAGGGATTGAAATTGAACATAGGGTAGACAACAATCGAATGAAAAAGCAAACAGTGTCAGAACCCCTCTGTAGTGACATGTGCAGGTTCTGATACCAATATTGCAAGATCTTACATACACACATATATAGAGGATACAAAAACCAGAATACACTGAAAATAGAGATATATAGTACACGAGAAAGTACATAAGATTGGGTGCAATCTCCCCCCATGCACTCTGTTTGACGAGTCTATAGAGTGCATGTATTTATATTATTTTTATTAGATAAAAAATAGATATTACAATGAATGTGGAGCTTCAAAAAGAAGATGTGAAAGTAAAAATTTGCTCTCTATGCAACTCAAGAACGAGCTTAACAACATGAAGAAAAGCTCAAACCAAAGCATTAGTGAGCATACGTTGAAGATCAAGGAGCTTTGAGATCAGCCAACATCAGTTGGATGCAAGATAGAAGAGGAAGACATTTTCCAAACAGCCCTCAATGGCTTGAGGAGTGAAGAGAAGTGTAAGCCCCTCATCATAAACATTCTTTATAGAGACCGTCTACCAATGTTGGATGAGATTATACCAAATCTTGTGGTTGAAGAGTCTACTCAACAAGGAGAAGGCAATAAAGGTAAGGACAGGCATATCCAAATGTTATATGCAGGTCCAGGTAGAGGAAGTAACTCAAGAGGAGGCTCAAGAGGAAGAGGAAGAAGTTACAACAACACAAATTCCAACCAACACAAGTCAGAGGACAACAAGGACAACTCAAATGACAACACATATGGAAGAGGACGAGGAAGGAATAGAGGAAGAGGTCGAGGTTCATCCAATCCTCATAAAGGTATAACATGTTGTCATTGTGGTAAAATAGGACATTATGCAAATGATTGTTGGCAAAATAATGGAAGGTTGAATGGAGGCAACCAAAGGAGCCAAAATTACTATGTGAGTACATCAAGTGAAGGAGACAAGCAAACCATGCTTGCCATGAAGCATGAGTACAATTGCTCAAGACGTGATGACCAAAAATGGTTTATAAATTCAGGTTGCAGCAATCATATGGCTTGCGAAGGAGATTTGTTCACAAATCTACAAGCTCTAAGTGGAAAAGGATGTGTGGAGACCGGTGATGAAACTCAATACACAATTGAGCATGTTGGAGAAATCAAGCTTGGAGATAAAAAGGTATTGACTGATGTTCTTCATGTTCCTACTGTTGCAAAGAATTTGATTTCAGTAGGACAAATGATAGAGAAAGGATATCATGTTACCTTCAATGAAAAAGGTTGTTTAATAAAGAATCCAAAAGAAGGATTCAAGGTCATTGCTCAAGGGAGGAAAGAAGGTAGGATGTTCACTTTGGACATTCAACAACCACATGGAAAGGTGATGTATATTCAGTTTGGAAACAAGAGGATTGCTGAAATCGATTTGTGGCACAAAAGGTTTGGACATATCAACATTCCCAAGCTCAAGGACATGAGCAACCATGAAGTGGTAAGAGGTCTTCCAAGATTCAATGATGCTGGACTGCATGAGTTGTGTGAAGCATGCCAACTAGGAAAGGAAACTTGAAAACCATCCATTGATGGCTGGTAATAGATATTTTGTGACTTTTATTGATGATCATTCAAGAAAAGTATGGATGTTTTGCATTAAAAAAAAAAATCAGATGTGTTCTCTATGTTCAAGAGATTTAAAGCACAGGTTGAAAAGGAAACAGGACGGTACATAAATACCTTGAGGTATGATGGAGGAGAAGAATATTTCTCTGAAGAATTTTCATGTTTTCTTTATGAAAACGGCATCAGAAGACAATTCACATGTAGATACACACCTCAACAAAATGGAATTGTTGAAAGGAAAAATAGACATATCACAGAAGTTGCAAGCATGCTCAATGAGATGAAGGTTCCACTAAACTATTGGGTTGAAGCAGCTAGTACGACTGTTTATTTGATGAACAAGTGCATAATTCAACTCCCGAGGAGGTTTATGCAGGTAAGAAACTTGACCTTACACATCTCAAAGTTTTTGGATGTGTGTGTTATGTTCACATTCCTCACGAACTAAGGACGAAGATGAAACCAAAGTCAGGAAAATGTATTTTCATTGGATATTCATCGGAGCAAAAAGGATATAGGTGCTACAATCTGATGACAAAGGAGCTACGAGTCTCATGAGATGTGATATTTGATGAGCTAAGTCCGTGGTTTGGAGACAATGGAACAGAGAATACTCTTGAAGAAGATTATGAAGATGATGGAGGTGCTGTCGAAGAAGAATTTCAGCAAACAAGCACTCAAATGTCAGGTCCAAAAGCTTCTACATCACATGGAGAAAGCTCGACATGGAAGGGAAGACTAAGGAGTCATTCCTCATCACCAACATCACGTTATGAAAGAATTGAAGTTGAAAGTGCTGCCCAAAATAGTGATTAAAAAGCAAGTGAAGTAGAGTATGAAGAGGTGATCACACCAAAGTTAAAGCTGAACCGGTTGAAGATACAATATTCAAAAGGAAATGTAAGTACTTCTTCAAGAGCAAGGTATCCAATTCAAAGGCTGAGCTATGATAGTTTTATTGCAAAGCATTTTGCATATATGACACAGGTGGTCAAAGACAAAGAACTAGATGCATATGAAGCAGTATGTACACAAAAAGAATGGCACCAAGTTATGCAAAAAGAGATAAAAGCTCTCAAGGGCAATCACACATGGGAGCTAGTTCCAAAGGCTGAAGGTATGAAGATTGTTCCAAATAAATGAGTGTTTAAAATAAAGAGAAATGTTGATGGTTCTCTAGCTAGGCATAAAGCTAGAGTAGTAGTAAAAGGATTCAAGTAGACTCACGACATCGACTATGAAGAGACTTTCAACCCAGTTGCAAAGATGGGAACAATTAGAACCTTGATTGCAGTGACTGCAGCAAGGAGATGGCCATTGTACCAACTTGACATAAAATATGCTTTTCTCAATGGTGAACTTCAACAAGAGGTATACATGAGTCAACCGATTGGATTTGAAGATAAAAAGCATCCACATTTTGTTTGTAGATTGAAGAAAGCTTTGTGTGGGCTAAAGCAAGCACCACGTGCTTGGACCAAAGATTGGTTGAGTACCTCACAAGGTGTGGGTATAGTCCAAGTAGTGCAAATCCTTCTCTCTACTTGAAGAAAGAAGAAGGAAAGTAGATATACATCTGCATATATGTTGATGATCTCATCATAACAGGAAGTAATGTTGCAGGAATACAACAAATAAAAAGAAAACCCCGTAAGGAGTTCAAAATTTCAGATCTTGGTGAGCTAAAATATTTTTTAGGCATTGAGGTATTCTATGGGAAAGATGGCATCTACTTGATGCAAAGAAAGTACCTATTGGATGTTCTTTTCATATTTGAAATGAGTGAATGCAAACCACTCATTCAACCTATGGACACAAATGTGAAGCTATGCTCAAATGATGGAGAGAAGTTACATGATGTAACTACAAACAGGAGTATTATAGGTTCATCAATCTATGCTATGATCACAAGACCAGATTTGTGTTATATCGTTGGAGTTCTTTCTTAATTTATGCAAACTCCAACAAGTGAACATTTAAATTTAGCCAAACGAGTGCTAAGATATGTGAAACACTATAGCTCAGTGATGAGTAGCACCTCCTTTAATGTCAATCCTGGAAGACATGAGGATGGTATGAAGACCTCGAACAAGTGATGGCACAAGTGTGTGAGTGAGAGGCACACAAACATGCACACACATACACACACGCGCACACAAGGCAAGATCAAAGAGAGAGAGACAATGGATTCACTTCTATTGCAAAAGAGTTCTCACACAAGTTCAAATCTACAACAAGCTAGCCTCAAAAATGAGCTCTCTAGCTCTATTTATAGTTTTTGACTAACTTTGGTCCTGTTCAGACTTGGTGTCCGGCCTAGTTAAAAATTAGGTCCCTAAGGTAGTTTGGAGGCTCAAACAAGCTCTGAAAATTATGAAACTTGGTAGGCAATTACTTCTAAAGCTTCTCAAGCTTGAGGACTCCTTAGCTTGCACAAAATGGAGCTACAAAAAGGTGAAACGGTATTTACAATGGTTTTTAGTGATGAGAATCACTTTTCAAATAATGTAAGGATTGAAAAAATTTGATGGGTTGCCTCAGTGTTAGATCTGCGTGTATGCTCATACTTGCTTCTTCCCAAATGATGCCAACACTCTCCTCCCCCTAGCGTCTGTCGTCTCTGACAGACCTTTGCTCCACGGGATGATCAATGTAGTGTTGGACTATGTCGGTGGCTAACTCCTCTCTGATCCTGAGTCCCCTGACTAGATCCCTTTGAAGAGCATCCCAATTAACCGCGCCTGGAATGTCAGGTTGTGGTGTTGTATATATCTCTGAGTGCATAGTTTGTTCACATGCAAATAACTGTACAAGATGGGTTGGTCATGGAGCGAACACCTCCAAGTGAGATTCCCAAAACCCAGTGGTAAACATATCATCAAATATTTGTTTATAGCAAGCAGGGAGATATCTGATCCTCGCATGCCAAGCATAAGCAACCCGAATACTAGGGGTTGTGCTCATAATGGTGTGCCTTGTGGTGGAGCAATGGAGGGGTAGTTGAGCCATTTTTTGCAAAATCAGCATTATTCTGAACTTTTATGGCAAAGGCTTTCCATGATCCTCTTCGCTGCACTAGCCCAAAGCATGGATTATACTTTAAGTGCATGGGGGCATGGTCCCACGTTTGGAGCATCTCTAGATAAGTCTCGAGTAGCTTTTGCCGCCATATAGGTTGGAATATTTCCCCTTGTTTGGCTTCTTCTAGGATGTCCTCTGGTTGGAATTGTGTGGCGAAGGAAGGGTATTTATTGGTTTTGCGTTTAATTTCAGCATTGTAGTCTGACAATAGTACAAAGTAGGACTTATATTGTAACTCGGAATTGGTTATCAATCGCCTAGGAGCCAAGTGTCTGAAATATTCTGATTGAAATATTGCCTCCTCAATAGTTTTCATGGCCAGCATCTGAGTAGATATGCACTCTTCGTGAGTTGGGCCCATCTCTTCTACTTGTTTCATCCATGCAGGAGGGGGTTCCTCATATGTGTCTTGTCCTTCGTCAGTGACTCTGCCTCCTGGAAGAGGTTGAGGCTCATAATTATCTTCGAAGGTCACTTCAACTGGAATGGTAACTACCTCTTCTTCGAACGATTGATCGGGTGGCGATGGTGGTCATTCGTATTGTAATAGCTTCATGTTTAACTCAGTGACCTGTTGTCGGAGCGTGGGTAGTTTGTTGTCGGTCGAAGATTCTGGCGAGGGTGAAGTAGCGATGCTCACCATCTCTTGAGAATCTGTTGTATGGGGTGTGGGCATTGTTTGTCTTTGTAGTTTCTTCACCTGGTCTGCAAGTTGGTCGTGCGTTTCCAAGAGATTTGCATAATTTTCTAATATCTGCTCAATATTTTCTGAGGGAAGAGCTTGAAACTTAGCCAGATCTATGGGTGCCCCTGGAGTGTTTTCGATGGCCGCTTCCAGATTTTCTTGATTTTGTTGCTGTAGCCTTATATTCTTTTGTTGGGTAGCTGCTAGGTGTCGACGAAGTAATGCCATGTTTCTTTGTAATCTAGCATTGCGGGCTAGTTGATCTCTGAGGTGCTCTTCGATCACTTTACCTGCCTCTATATATTTGGCTTCAATCTCTGCATAAGATTGCTGGAGGGCGGTAAATTATTGTTGCAATGCAGTATTATGCAACTCCAAAGCATCAACACGTGCTTGGAGGTGGGCAGACAGATTACATAATTCTTTGTTCTTCTCTTCCAATAATTGATATTCCTGTTTCAGCTGCATGGCCGCTTCGAACATAGTGTCTAATGCATGACTAAATGAAGTGGATGTAGAGGTAGTGCTGGAAGATGCAAGGGGTCGGGAAATGGGGAAGGGGAAGGTGGATGTTGTGCCTACAGTGGCTGTAAGGGGTGATGTGAGTGAAGTAAAATATGGTGATGTTGAAAGGAAAGAGGTGGTGGGTGGTTCTATGGAGGGTGAAATGTCCATGGGGTTGGACGTGATTATGTGTGAAGTGTGAATCGTGAATACTGAAATGGTGGGTGGTATGTCCGTGGTGGGCGTGAACGTGGGTGAGGTGGGGTGAGAAAGGGGTTTTTACTATAATCATCCATTTGTCGCATCATATTTACAAGGTTTGCCCAAAATTGGGGAAGAGTGGTTTGTATCGGTTCTGAGGAGGTTGAGGAGGGCATTGTGGGTTGGGGTTGGGAAAGAGGGAATGTTGGAGTGAGGGGAAATGATGGTGTCGATGTTTGGGTAGAGACATGTGGATGTCCCACAGCTTGTGGATAAGAAGGGTGACTGTAATAAAGTAAGTCTATGATCCAAGGGTCTGGCCGGTTCAGACAAATCTGAAATCGGACACCGTTTGGTCCTCTGTGTATATGACCAAAGATCTTGAGTTTTAGACTTAGTAGGAGGTCTTATGCTCTTGTGAACAAGTGATCCACTTAACTTAGTGGTAAAGTCTCAAGGATGTGAAGAAGGAGGATTTGGGTTCAATCCCCATGGGGAGCATGGGGAGAGTATTTTGCCCAAAGAGATCTAGAACCTTCTAGAAGCATCTACTTGAGTTAACTCGAGTTAACTGGGACACTTGCCCCACATGTAGTTACATGGCTGACACTTGGATGGTTAGTATCCACCTGCCCAAGAAGGCAGTCCCCTGGAGAGAGCTATATATAGAGGCATTTGGTTGGGAGGAGAGTCATCTCTCAAGCAAGTGGTGGTCGTAATCCTTGTTCTCTTGCATTGGTATCAGAGCACTTAGGTTGAGATCTATGGAGACTTTTATCTTCATCACTTTGCTTGTAAGCTCTTGTTGAGATGCGTCGAAATTCCATTGTTGTAGCAATTCTTCATCTCTGCTCTATGGACGTACTCCTCGCTGTATGAAAGTACTTCTCGCCGTATGCATCATTGCTATTTATCAGATTAGCTAAAATTATATTACGCAGCAGTCATAGAATACGGGATTCAAACTCGCTATGTGTCTGTACCCATGGCTGGATCTTGTCCATTGCAACAGCCTGCACCTTTGATCTCACTTCCTCCGCTATATTACAAGTGTGCAACTGCTCGCAGCCTTCTAACAGTCCGTGCGAACACATTTTCTGTTGCCTTCGATCCAAATCTTCATGTGCTGTCGCAATAGTTTTCTCCGTCAAAGTTGTGGATCGCAATTGGAAAAGGCAACAAAGAGGGCCAACTCTGTCCTGAACCTGTGACCTTCTGCTGCAGAGAAATTTGCTTCAACCATCATAGCAAGGAGCGCGCGTAGATTGTGCAAAATCTATGTGTTACGTGATGGGGGAAGTATCTCAACCCCTAAGCAACGATGAAGCGCGAATGACCTCCACAGGTATCCTTCTTTGACCTCTGCACACCAAAAATGCTCTTACTCAGAGCTTATGTAGAGAACTCCAGTGAGCTTTTGTAGACCTGTAGTAGACACCAAGGGCTTTCCAACAAAACAAATTTCACTTGAAATGGATGCTTACACAAAGAGAAACAATGTCTACAACATGAGCTAGTTGAATGCTCACAACTGCTAGTCAAGCAGAGACCTCACTTCACTCCAGCAAACTTTTCTCAGAGATTATACAGAGAATGAATCTCAAACTTGAGTCAACTTTAGAGCACTCTAATAGCTACCCAATGACACCAAAATCATAGCAAATGGATACATAGAGAAGGAGAACCAGCCCTTACAACAGAGAGCAAAATATTTCCAACAGAGCCTACACAAAGAGAGAGATATGAATCACACAACTTCACTAAAATGAATGTTTCTCCCAGCTTACTCAGAGAATGCTCCAGAGAATTGATAAGCATAAAATAGACTCTTATAGCTATCCAATGAGACAAGAATTACATCAAATGGATACCATATGAGGGAGAACCAATGCTAACAACTCAGGGGTAGAGAGTTGCAACACTGCCTGCGCACACACATAGATATGCCTACTAAAAGAAAACAAACAAGCAAGCAAGGGGGTTGCTTAAGCAAGGGGCTTGCTTATCACAACTCCAGCACTTAGTGCTCACTTTACATGAGCTAAAACTCCAAGAAGATGGCCCAAAAGAAGTCGGGATACATGCTCCTTTTATAGTGAGAGGTGTGCCCCTAAAATCTAGGAACTACCTTTCCAAATCAGCCTCCTAACTTGGAGGAATTAGTTGAGATGACTTGGGGAGTGGTTGAGTGACTTTTGTTGATGGAATCTCGTGGCTTTTGGCTTCCTTTGATTGCTCCACATGTCCATAAAAGATTCCCCACGAATTTTTAGCTTGAAGCTTGACTTTTAACACTCTCCCTCAAGCTTCAATTCTTCATCCTCATCCAAGCTCCTTCATGTTGATGCATTGCTTGAATTTTGAAATCTTCATCCCATCCAAAGCCTTTGTAAACATGTCCGCAACTTGGTCCTTGGTACCAATATGATGTACTGAAACTTCCTTGGATATCACCTTTTCCCTTATGAAGTGATAGTGCACTTCAATATGCTTGGTTCTAGCATGATAGACAGGGTTCGATGCTAGATGAATGCTACTCATGTTGTCACAAAAAATTGGATATGTGTCAACCTGCAAATTAAGCTCCATAAATAACTTCTTAATCCACATTAGCTCACATGTGACTTGAGCCAAAGCTCTATACTCAGCCTCGGTGGAAGATAATGCCACCGTGGGTTGCTTCTTTGAAATCCATGAGATGATCTTGCTACCTAGCATGACTAGGTAACCACTTGTACTCCTTCTATCTTCCTTCGAACCGGCCCAATCGGCATCGGAATAAGCTTTGACCTGCATATCATCATCAAATGAGTAGAACAATCCTTCATTTATAGTGGCTTTGAGATATCGTAACATTCTTCTTGCAGCTTGCAAGTGTGTAGTCCTTGGACTATGCATAAATTGTGATAACACTCCAACTCCATATGCTATGTCGGGCCTGGTTATTGTGGCATAATTGAAAGAGCCTACAATAGATCGATACAAAGTTACATCCTCTAATGGCTCTCCATCAATGGAGCTTAGCTTTACATTAACTTCCATGGGATTTGAAATAGGCTTGCAATGTAGCATCCCAAACCTCTCAAGTAGGTCTAGAATATACTTCCTTTGTATGAGCATAATACCTTCTTCTTTGTATACAACTTCAATGCCAAGAAAATACCTAAGATCTCCAAGATCAGAGATCCTAAATTCCTTTCCAAGCTTTGCCTTGATCTCCTCAATGCCCTTTGTATCATTACCTGTAATGATAAGATCATCTACATACACACACATGTAGACCACAAGTTCTCCTCTTTGTTTGATGAAGAGAGATGGATCCGCCTTGCATTGATTGTAACCACATTTGATCAAATAGTCCACCAATCTTTGGTTCCAAGCCCTTGGAGCTTGCTTTAGGCCATAAAGTGCCTTCTTCAACCTACAAACATGATGTGGAAACTCTTTATGAACAAAACCTAGTGGTTGCTCCATGTATACCTCTTCTTCCAAGTCTCCATTGAGAAAGGCATTCTTGATATCCAATTGGAAGAGCTTCCATCCTTTGCTAGCAGCCATTGCAATGAGTGTCCTAATGGTGCTCATCTTTGCCACGGGGCTGAATGTCTCTTCAAAGTCCACTCCATAGGTTTGTGCAAAACCCTTGGCCACCAATCTTGCTTTGAACCTAGAAATAGATCCATCTGAATTCCTCTTTACTTTATACACCCACTTATTACCTATTACCTTCATGTTCTCCTTCTTGGGCACTAGAGTCCATGTTTGATTTTCCTCAAGTGCGTCGATCTCTTCTTGCATTGCCTCTTTCCATTCGGTGTACCTGCTTGCATCTTCATAGCAATCGGGCTCATGATCTTCTACTACTTTGTTCATATATGCATAATGTGTTGCCATGTATGAATCATAAGTAAACCTTTGAGTTGGATACTTAACTCTAGAAGACTTCCTTTCTTCACCTTTTGGAGGAATAAACCTCCTTTGCCTTGGGAACTTGATCTCTTTCTTTGACGTGGCTTCTTTCTCCATCATGTGTCCTTCATCATCTTCAACTTCATTACCTTCTTCATCCAACTCCACCAATGTTGCTTTGCCTTTGTTGATTGATTGTGCTTCATAGCTTGATGAAGATCTCCCCCTCCATGGTGAGTTCATGCTTGAACTATCTTCATTGATGGAACACCTTGGGCCGCTTAGCTCTAGGTCGATTTGTTCTTCATCATGTCCATGCTTTTCTTCTTCATAGTCCTGCATACAATCATACTTCTTATACCAAGGGAGTAGCTCATCAAATGCTACATCCCTTGATATCCTCAAGTCCTTTGTGTTTGGGTTGAAGCACCTGTAACCTTTATGATCATTTGAATATCCTAGAAACACACACTTTTCTGCCTTTGGTTGTAGCTTGTGCCTCAATTCACTTAGCACATGTACATAACAAGTACATCCAAATATCTTCAAGTGGGAAAGATCAGGTTTCTTACCATAATAGGCTTGATATGGTGTCAAGCCATGGATCCCTGAGGTAGGAGCCCTATTCATTAGATACACGGCGGTATTTGCTGCATCACTCCAAAACATGTTAGGTACATTCATCTCATTAAGCATTGCTCTAGCGATCTCGGCAATGTATCTATTCTTTCTCTCTGCTACTCCATTTTGTTGGGGTGTGTACCTGCATGTTACTTGCCTCTTGATGCCTTGATCCATTAAAAAATCAGAAAACTCATTTGAGAAATATTCTCCCCCTCCATCGGACCTTAGCTTCTTGATATATGTACCTGTTTCCTTCTCTACCATTGCCTTGAATGCTTTGAAACATGTAAACACATCTGATTTGTTTTTGATGAAATAAACCCAAACCATCCTTGTGCAATCATCTATAAAAGTGACAAAGTACTTGTTACCTCCAATGGATTGCTCTTTCGTTGGCCCCCACACATCTGTATGTATCAACTCCAATGGATGTTGGCTTATGTAGCCACTCTTCTTGAATGGAAGTCTGGCTTGCTTCCCTAGTTGACAAGATTCACATAAATGCTTCATACCTTGTCCTTGGAAGTTCGGAAGACCTTCAACCAGCCTCTTGAATTGCATTTCCTTCATTCTTTGTATGTTGATGTGACCTATCCTCTTGTGCCACAAGTCCAACTCGGAAATCCTCTTGTTTCCATATGTGAAGTAGACATGTTGAGTAGAATGAGAATTTACCTCCAAAGTGAAGAGTCTCCCTTGCTTCTTTCCTCTTGCTATGACCTTGTAACCTTGCTTAGGGTTCTCCACAAAGCATCCACCTTTGTTGAACCTTACTTGATAGCCTCTTTCAACCATTTGCCCAACGGACACCAAGTTCTTTGTGATGGTAGGTACATGCAAGACATCCTTGAGACATCTTCCTTCCTCCTTGTCATCCAAAGCTACATCTCCAACATGGGAGATCTCATGGGCTGTATCATCACCTGTTTCTACATGTCCTTTACCTTTGGGAACATGTGATTAGTAAACCAAGAAGCATTGCAACTCATATGGTTGCTACATCCACTATCAATATACCAAGTGTTATCTACTTTGCTTGAATTCCCATTTATGTGCATCATCAAGAGATTGTCATTTTCTGAACTTGTAGAAGCATAATTACCTTGGCCTTTGTATGAAGAACCTTGATTATAGTTCCTTTGGTTTCCTCCTTGGTAGCAATCTCTAGCATAGTGGCCAAACTTGCCACATATGTAACATCCTTCGCCATCTTGATTCCTGTTTTGTTGATGTTGTCCTCCTCTTCCTCTTGATCTTCCTCTCCCTCTTTGTGATGAGGTGCCTTGGTCATGTCCTTGATTTCTTGAGTGGCCTTGCCTTCCTCCAAACCTTCCTTTGCCCCTTCCTTGTCCTTGTCTTCCTTTGCCCCTTTGATTACCTGCATAGAAAACTTGTGCATCTTTGCTTTTAGTTGAACTTCCACCTATGTTCATTTCTTCGGTGACCATGAGAGCAACCAATTGCTCAAAATTGGGAAGATTATCCCTTACATAAACTGAAGTGGTAAAGGGTTTCCACTTCTCATCATCTCTCAAACCATTGAGAGTATAAGCCACAAGATCGTCATCGTCTACGTGGCTTCCAATGGATCCCAATGCATCTGATAACTCCTTGACCTTAAGTATGTAGTCATTTATGCTACTCCCTGAGCTCTTCCTAAGGTTGTTGAGCTCATTCTTGAGTTGGATCTTCCTTGCTTTGGTGCTTGTTGAATAAAGCCTTTCAAGTGTCTCCCATACCTTCATGCTTGAATCCAGGTCTTGGATATGGCCGATCATGCTATTGCTAATGTGTTGGGAAAGAATAAAGATAACCCTCTTGTCTCTTTCATTCCATTCCCTAAAGGCCCTTCTCTGGTCATTGGTTGGATTCTCATCCAACCTAGGTCTTGGTTCACTTCCACTAATCAACCCCCAAAGGCCCTTGCCCATAAGATAGTTGGAGACCCTAAATCTCCATGGTTGATAGTTACCTTTGTCTAGCTTTTCAATTTGAGTGTTGAAGTCTCCCATATCTAGTCTTTGATACTTGACCTAGCCCTTGGCTAATGCTCCAATGTGTGTAAAATGAAAATGAGGCTCTGAGGTTACCTCAATCCAAAGCTTTCCTTAGATGGACACCTTGTGCTCTTGCAAATTTGAGTAGAATAGCTCCCCCTTGATGTGAGCTACCTCCAAGAAGCTTTTGTTAATGCAACTCTTCAACTACCAACTCCAAGAGGTCTTCTTGCTTGTATGTGATACCTCCAAGATGCCCAAATGCTCTGATACCACTGATGGGGGAAGTATCTCAACCCCTAAGCAACGATGAAGCGCGAATGACCTCCACAGGTATCCTTCTTTGACCTCTGCACACCAAAAATGCTCTTACTCAGAGCTTATGTAGAGAACTCCAGTGGGCTTTTGTAGACCTGTAGTAGACACCAAGGTCTTTCCAACAAAACAAATTTCACTTGAAATGGATGCTTACACAAAGAGAAACAATGTCTACAACATGAGCTAGTTGAATGCTCACAACTGCTAGTCAAGCAGAGACCTCACTTCACTCCAGCAAACTTTTCTCAGAGATTATACAGAGAATGAATCTCAAACTTGAGTCAACTTTAGAGCACTCTAATAGCTACCCAATGACACCAAAATCATAGCAAATGGATACATAGAGAAGGAGAACCAGCCCTTACAACAGAGAGCAAAATATTTCCAATAGAGCCTACACAAAGAGAGAGATATCAATCACACAACTTCACTAAAATGAATGTTGCTCCCAGCTTACTCAGAGAATGCTCCAGAGAATTGGTAAGCATAAAATAGACTCTTATAGCTATCCAATGAGACAAGAATTACATCAAATGGATACCATATGAGGGAGAACCAATGCTAACAACTCAGGGGTAGAGAGTTGCAACACTGCCTGCGCACACACATAGATATGCCTACTAAAAGAAAACAAACAAGCAAGCAAGGGGGTTGCTTAAGCAAGGGGCTTGCTTATCACAACTCCAGCACTTAGTGCTCACTTTACATGAGCTAAAACTCCAAGAAGATGGCCCAAAAGAAGTCGGGATACATGCTCCTTTTATAGTGAGAGGTGTGCCCCTAAAATCTAAGAACTACCTTTCCAAATCAGCCTCCTAACTTGGAGGAATTAGTTGAGATGACTTGGGGAGTGGTTGAGTGACTTTTGTTGATGGAATCTCGTGGCTTTTGGCTTCCTTTGATTGCTCCACATGTCCATAAAAGATTCCCCACGAATTTTTAGCTTGAAGCTTGACTTTTAACATTACGCTCCCAATGATTGGGCCAATGATCGATTGTGACATCTTAATTGCGTTCACGCTGTTGTAAACACAAACCTCTGCACCTCATCGAAGATCAAAAGCAGACGTTTATTTTGGTCGTCTGAGAACTATCATCTGATGGAGCTCGCATTGTCAATCTCCTGACGCAAGGCACTAGTATTAATAGTGTGTAATATGCTTTACTGTTACGACGTTCAACGACGGTCGCTGGCAGTCGGGGGTTCGAACAGACACGCATTACGAGCCTAGAGGTCATTTGCATTGGATTTATTTCTTCAATTACTTTTATGGCAGCCGATTGCCCGCTGGAGATTTCCATCAAAAGCAAAAGACTATGTAGCTTATGGGGGATCATAGAGTGCGGTCTCGAATCCTTGACGTCCCGAAGCAGGACAGATGCTCTACCCCATAGACGAGTTCGAAGCCCACGTGATCAGAAGGCAAGCGCTCTTTGTGAAGCTTGCAAAAGCCTCTGCGATGGATACGCAACAACGTTATACCATTTCTCTTCACGATGGAGTTGGGTAAGGACACTCTACTTGGGCATGGTTCCCAAGCGCTCTATCCACAGGATACAAGAGCTTCTTGTCGAAGGCAGGTTGGCTGCGTCATCGCTACTCCTTCAGAAAATATCCAGAAAACAAAGAAGAAAACTTTGTAACCAGGAGAGCAAGGTGGCTTTGTGATAGCAGACTTCGTTGGTTTTTTATTTGTCTGATGTCTACAGTCTATATCTTTGAAGATCAAAAAAGGAAAAAGAAGACAAGCTAATCGCACGTGGTGACAACCGAGATTTGAACCGACGATGCCATCCTGAAGGATGATCTACGCTATTCAACCCAGGCTCATTCCGTGGACGCTAAGGGTGGGAATCGAACCAGTTTCCTATCATTCTGGAGCGCTGCTCTATTCCAAGAGCTCAAGAATGTTGCCGACGGGGTTTGGACGAGGATCAAGAGGACGAATCACTCTTCCAAAGGATCAAGGGAAGGACGTAGCTCTATGCGGAGCTAAGTATTTTTCAAATTATGTTTTCATTTTGATATTTGTTTGCTCAAATGCTTTCATTTAGGATGCATTAATTAGGACTAAAAGCATAGTCCAATTATGATTATCTCAACATGAAAGCTAATTAGAACTAAACGGTATTGAAATGAAACAAAACTATACAAAGTACTTTTTCAGTTTTAGGCATGCAATTGAAATTTCTATTTCCATTCATGCACAAAAAATGAAAAGATTATTTGTGCATAAAAGAATGTTTTATGAACATCAAGTTCACACTTGCTTGGGAAAGATAGTTAATTCTCCAGTTTATGCACTTGAATAATTACCTTTTGCCAGAATAGCAAGCAGGTTGTTTTTGCATGGATTCTTGTTTGCATACCTAATAAGCTTAAGATTTTCTTAAGTTCATTACATTTGCATGTACTCACATGCATTTGCACCCAAGAATGGGCATTTGCATACATGAACATGCATTTGCATGCAAGTAGATGCATGAGCATACGCATGCTCTTTTGGTAAGTAGCTGAACACGTATACTTTCGTTCCTTTCTTTTTCTAACTTGACTTAGCTAGGTGGAAAAATTAGAAAATTACCTAGTTGCAAGGATCTTGACCATCATGCAACTAAGTATCTAGTCTATTTTTTCCCAAAAGGTGATACATAGGTACCACTTAGTAGGAGTCTTTTTGAGAAAAAGAAAGCATGTTGAAAGTAAGTATTCATTTTTTCTTGTCATTTAGATGCCAAGAAAATAGAGCTACTTTCCAATGTGCATGCTCAGCCTAAGTTTGGGAAGAAACCTAGACATTCTTAGCAACTAACGAGGATTTAGTTGATTTTGGATGTTCATGTTCATGCACCCAAGTAGGGAAGTTTCTGTTGAGACACAAACGAATTGAACTTGTAAATTCAAAAAAAATTGGAAGGTTTAATACTTTAATATTCATCAAACATTGATGAAAATAAGTAGAAGTATTGAACTTCTAGAATCCTGGAACTCTAGTATTCATAGATGTTAGTTTCCATAAATGCATCTCGAGGCATGATGCAAGATCTTCAATTGACGTGAAAACTTTTGAAGGAAACTTGCTTGATTCTATTTAAGCTAACTCAAGGCTTAAAAAAGAAACCAAGATAAATATTAATTGATCTTTAGGAATCAAGTAATTTCCTAAAGTCGTGACAATTAATGAAGTGATTCAAATTATTTTCATTTTTGAAACAGATATATCTTAGCAAATCACGATATTTCCTAAAGACTTATTAGGAAACAAGTTCTTTCCTAAAAGATTAGCTTCAAGTGGTAAAGCACCCAAGCAAAGTAATCTCTGGAAATTAAGCTATTTCCTAAAGATAAGCTAATGAAAGAGTCCAATTAACTATTTCATTACTTAAATGAGAATATCTTTTGGATAAGCAAAGCCTTAAGTCTTGGTCTTATCCAAAAGTCTAGAATTCCTTTTGAAGATCTTTCCAGTAAAAGAGAAGATTCCAAGATGAATCATTGACTGGAAAGCGAAAGATTCCAAGATGAATCATTAGCTTAATATTACTTGATTCCTCGGTAGGAATCAAAAAGTTCTTGAAAGAAAAATCTCCCCAGATGTGAGACTAGCATCTTTCAAGAGAAGTTTTATCGCAAGTAGTTCCCAGTAAATCCCTAACCACCAGTTTTGGTATTTAAGTCCAAATAAGTGATATAACCTTAAGGTATATCAAAGATTCTTAGCTTTGGAATCTGAAAAGCATTAGAAAATGCTTGGACTTAAGTTGAGCGAAAGATCTCTAAAAATCCTGCAGGTAAGCAAAGAAGCTTAAGATAGTTTAAGAGACCTTAAAAATAAAGACTAAGTCTTTATTTTTGTCGCAAGTATCAACCAGACTTGATCAAACTTGGCCATGATTGTCCAAGAATGTGCGATTAGAACTACTCTGTAGATTGCCCAAGTATTGGCAGTAAAAATTCCATTAGGAATGATTCACTCAAGGTCCATTTATCGAATGGAAAAAAATGTGAAAAAGAGTAAGTTTTTCCAAGTGTGAATAGAGTGAAGGAATTCCAAAAATGTAGTCTGCAACCGTGCAAATGGTACTTAAGTCTGTGGAAGGTTAAACATAAACGTTTGCCTATCCTTAAAGGGATTTTGGTACAAATCCAGAGAGCATGAGCAGATGCTCAGACTTATGCAGTAGAGAGATTCCTATAAAAGTCCTGGCCAGGATAGGTACCTAAAAGCATCAGTTAAGAAAGGAATCTAAAGACAAGAAGCTAAAAGCTCTTGTCACTACAAAATTGGTCAAGATTAACCAATTGAACTTGAATCTATGAAAATTCAAGTACTTGGAATTCTAATTGGTTTTTATTTTGAAAACCCTAGTAAAGAAGAATTGTTTAAGACTTTAGGATAAATGTCATGCACACATTAATATGAATATAAAATAGGGTGGTATGGGACACCAGATTTTATACTCAGATTGATGTAGGAAAGATGGTATGGTACATCGGACTGTGGATGATAATTATCTTCTAGTCTGAGAATGAATTTTGAAGTTAGATTTGACCTTCAAGGGAATTAAAAATAAGTTTTAGTTCAAGAAGGATAAAAGTAGTATCTTACGATACTTCAAGATAACTTCAAGATCAAGGAATTGAAGATATGAAGTAAGTAACTTCTAAGATCTTCTTCGAACACTTCAAGCTCAAGTGTTGTCAATCATAAATATTTCATAAATTTCTGAAAGAAGTTGGACTTTGATTTTGAGTTGATCTTTTCAGCTAAAGATTTAATTGACTAAGTCAAGCATCAAGTTCCTAGTATAACTTGGTAAATTCACTCTTTTGACTAAAAGAAAGCACCAAAATTGCATTCACGATTAGGAGTTAAAAAGACTGAATGTCACCTGAACTTAGTGTCAAGTGAAGCATTATTTGAAGAGAAAAATCATCAACAAAACCTTAGTGGATCGACACACTGATGTTGGTTACCACACTAGTATCTTGTGGTTAGATGATGTTTTTGATTTTCTTTGAATCTTTTTTGAGAATCCAGCTTATTTCTCTTAAAGATAAAGAAAATGCTTGAAATCTCTATTGAAATAGATCATTCAGAAGTTAAAGTCATGAGTCATCAAGTACTTGACTCATAGCAAGTTTACGTGTCTTTGAAGAATGAATTGATTGAACAGAGTTTTAGTTATTTCTTTCTGCTTTCCGAATCTTTTAGAATTGGCTCAGATATGGTATCTGATTCCTTTCGAAAAAGACCAGGATTCGCCGAATAGACCCAAGTAACTAAATTAAATATCCTAGACAGATGTTCTGTTCAAGCACCTTTTCAAACTTTGAAAGATGAAAAGTTCAAGATTAACTTATTTATTTAAGTTTTGCTTCAAGTTATAGCATAAAAGATTTCTTAGAGTCTAATAGACTCTAGAATAGACAAGTTAGGAATTGCTCAATAGATTGACAATTCCCAAGAGCTTTTAGCTCAAGTCTTTGAGAAAATGTCCTAAGTTGGATAATTTTTATTTTGAAGTTGTATTGGTCAAGTTATAGTATGGTTGACTCAAAGAAAGTGGTAACTTTCTCTTACAGTTTACATAGAATTTTTAAACTCATTAGGACAAAGTAGTCCTCTAGTCGGGTGAAAAAATCAAGTAATTGTTGGATTAAAGTAAACCATTGTACAAACATCTAAGTTAGATGTTTGGGACAACCAAACTTCAAGTTCTCCAAAACAAATTCAAGTGAATCAAGAATTCTCAAAGTCTTGCAAGGGATAAGAATCCCACCTTCATTACTAAGTTCATGCACCAGTTATGCCTAGAAATGGACTAGTAATTTGAATCCACCTAGTTCACATATTTGTGCCTAAATCGCACATCCAGAAACTATGAATTAGCCAGGGATCTGTTTAGATCCACCCTCATTATTCTTCACTAATTTGTACTTTGTCCCGTTCATCAAAGTGCAAAACCAGATAGTGTTTTGAATCATTTGGGCAGGGATGCCACCATAGAGATGAGACATGTTCTTCCAGTTCTAGAACATGACCATGTTCTTCCAGTTTTAGAACATGAGGCTCGGGGGTTGCCTACAATATGTATATAGCTCTATTTTCGAGGAAAAAAATATTTTCCAAGGGGGGAAGAATGTAATAAAGTAAGTCTATGATCCAAGGGTCTGGCCGGTTCAAATAGATTTGAAATCGGACACCGTTTAGTCATCTATGTATATGACCAAAGATCTTGAGTTTTAGACTTAGTACGAGGTCTTGTGCTCTTGTGAACAAGTGATCCACTTAGCTTAGTGGTTAAGTCTCAAGGATGTGAAGGAGGAGGTCTTGGGTTCAATCCCCATGGAGAGCATGGGGAGAGTATTTTGCCCAAAGAGATCTAGAACCTTCTAGAAGCATCTACTTGAGTTAACTCGAGTTAACTGGGACACTTGCCGCACATGTAGTTACATGGCTGACACTTGGATGGTTAGTATCCACCTGCCCAAGAAGGCAGTCCCCTAGAGAGAGCTATATATAGAGGTATTTGGTTGGGAGGAGAGTCATCTCTCAAGCAAGTGGTGGTCGTAATCCTTGTTCTCTTGTAGTGACCTATTATGGTTTGATGAGTGGCGGGATGACCTATCTGAGGTTTGGAAAATTGGCTAGAAATGGTGGATGTAGGAAAAGGTAGGGCGTGAGAAAGGGTGATGTGTGATGTAGATTCATGAAATGTGGAGACTGGTTGTTCCGGAATGTTCGTGGTGAGGGTTTCGGTGGATGGATGGGCGGTGATGGTGGAGCTAGTGTTTGTGTGCTTTCGTGGGGGGCACTAGTGTCAGTGGGATTGGTCATGTGAATGTCTTCTTGAGTTGTGGTAGGGAGTGAGGAGGAAACTTCAATATGAATCATCTTACCCCTTCACGATCGTGTATCCAGCCTTTGTAGGTCGTATTGAGGGGGAGTACGATGTATCATAGTCCGCATAGCTTCTAGAATCCCACACGTGTCTGCCAGAAGATTCAAAGATTCGATGAAGTGAGGGTCCACATTTTTTGCTTGTAGCATCTGATTCACCATTGCTATGTTTGCCTCTTCTGACAACTTGTGCCTTTTTTTTACTTGTTTGATAGTTTCGTATAGCCGTCTGATTTGAGCAATGTATGCAGGGGCTTCATCTTCACTCTCCTCTGATTCATGCCCCAATGCCTCCTTTTGTTCATGTGTGTCTTCAACGTGAGTGTGTTGTGCATCATCCTCCCAATGTAATCTTCGTTCTTCACAATGTGGGCATCCTCTATGGGATGATGCTCTGGGACCTTCAGTGTTTGAAAGAACTCAGCATCGCATAGTTGCATTGTTTGCAAGAAGGTCTCAAAGTGAAAGGAGGTATCTTGCGCCAATTCATTCATGGAGGCAAACTCAACATCCATGGGTAACGGAGGAGCTGATGGAGTGGGTTGTGTAATGCCCTCTGACTATGATCGTTGGAGATGGATAGTGAATAGGGCCACCTGTCCTTCTTCTCTACAGGAGGTTTTTGTGGTGGAATCGTGAGGAATTGGGACATGGGAAAGAGATCCACGCATTTGTTTAGCTGGTTGGACTCGTGGTTTTCTTCCTTGGAAGAACTGTAACTGTGAGTAAGTAAGTGCCCGTGCGATCGGCACATCATAAGCTAGGCATCTGTATATGATTTTGGTAATGGCACAACAACCATTCAAAGGCGGCTTCCTTACTCCTCATTTGCCTGCTTCATATAATTGATCGAGGAACCACACTGGCATTTTAATAGGTAGACTCCTTGTCTCCGCTAGGTATAGCCCGTACCAAATCTTCTTGTGAGGCTGTGTGAATCGGTCTTGAGCAGGAAATGCAAAGTGCTGAAGGCACATGCACAATGGTATGGCAATGTTTGGAGTGAGGGCACACATATCTTTCAACTTCTTGAGCTTACTGTTCTTCATAGATTTCGGTATCAAAGGGTCTCAATCAGAGGGAACATGAGTGCCGTACATTTGGAGGGCCTCCTTAATTAGAGTTACGTTCAACTCGAACTTCTTCATTTCTTCATGGTTTGATAGAGTGTGGTTAGGGGTTAGGGGTGAAGTGTTTGTGATGGGTGTGAATGTTAGTTAGTGGTTAGTGTCATCCTAGATGCATACTTTGGATATGCAATGTACTCAGAATGCACCTACATCAGAGTGGACAAATTTTCAAAATTGGGTCAGGGGGTTTGATACAGGGTTTAAGTCTCCAAACTTTGATTGTGGAATCGTAGCTTTTAGTGGTGATGACATGTAAAGGTTTGTGGATTGGATTGTGTTGGATTTGGGACCTTTTGGGTACCCATTTCTTGATATTCCTAGGTGTGACCAAGGATGTAATGGTGTGGAGTGTCGGTGTTTGCTTTGAGATTTTTCCCAAGAGTGCTAGTGAGTGTTGCTTCATTCTTGTGGAGGTGGAGCTCTTTGAGCTTGTAAGTAGGCCTTGGGCACCCATATCTGTCTAGAATTGGGGATAGCCTTCATTGACTGCTTCGGGACCCAAATCGAAATGGTATGTCTAGAGTGTTGCCTAGGGAACTCCATCGTTGCCATCCTCGACGGTGTAGCTTGTTGACACCCTTGAGAACCTGTCTATAGAGCCGTGGGTTCTCCACCCTTGCATATCCACATCTGCTTCATGCCACGAGATACTTCATATTGCACAGGTTGGTGCTCACGCTTCTTGATCATCGGCCTCCTTGGTGTCGTGTGTTGCCCGGCTTGCTGTCCTCGAATCCTCTTTGGAAAAGAAGGGAACTCCTCATTGAATTCTGTACCTTTGTCTAGAGTGATAATCTTCTGCACCATAGAGCTTTGGTCAAGAATATCATCGTTATCTTCATGTGGGTTCCTGGAGGGACCAGGATTTGGTGCCTTTGCTAATGGTCTGAGTGCTTGATTTTCTAATTCAATCATGAGGTGGTTTTGGCCCACCCAAGACTGAAGAAGTCCACTTCTTAGGTTGAGGTTGACTGCATGATCATAGATCCAGTCTTGGCCCAAGACAAGAGGTTTGCTAAGATCCTCATCCTCACATACCAGCACTTTTACTGCCATTAAGCCCTCTTGAATGTAGAGGGGAAGTTCCACCTCTCCCATGGAAGGGGTTTCCACACTTCCTAACCCTATGAGATATGCCTCTATAGGATTGACCTTCAAATGCAATTCTTGGCAGTAAGAAAGCCGTACTGCACTAATGGATGCTCCTGAGTCAATTAAAGCTCTCACAGTCCTTGCACTCTCTCCTTGTCCTACCCCTAGGGTCACAAAAGGTCATCGATCAACTATCCTATGCAACCGTCTACCTGAAGCCTCGCACATGGCCATGTGATAACCTAGAGCTTCATGAGTGTCAAGCATGATGGAGAGTTTTAATCTCCAAAAGAACAACTTACTCTTGTGATTAGAGCACCTCCATACCAAGAGTAAGTCAAACACTTCACTAATTTAGAGGATCAGTTGCTAACTTATCAGAAATTAACAAATCTGTGAAGAAGATGATACACAGAAAAGTCTGCTGCATTGTTCATTCACATTGACCTATCAAATCTGTAAAGTTTTTGATGAAACTTTGTATGAATCATCTCCTAGAGATTGCGCAACTATTCCAAGTTGAATTACTCCAAAAGATTAAGTATAACTTGAGAAACTGATTTCTCAAGTTACCTATGTCAGAAACTGTTATCCAAAACAGTCGACTCTACACCTGTAACTTTTAAGACTTGGTTCTCCTTGAATAGAACCCATTTTACAAAATGCTTCTAGACATAAGTAGCTTATCTTCCAACTTAAAGATTAAGCCCTTACTCATGCAAACCTTTAAACTGTGCTAGGAGAAATGACCAAAACATTGACTTCGAAATCTGCGCCTGTTTTAGGAACCTGTGAGCACACTTCACATATGAATGTTCCTACACTTAATTCACTGAGCCTGATTACAATTGGAAGCTAAAACTTTGCACAGAGGTCAAGCAACTCTCAACTTAGACTTGTACAAAAGCATTCCACAATTGATCTACTGTAGAAGGAGAACACGCAGAAACATCGGGCGCACAATTTTTCATTTACTCAGAGAAAATACAACTGAGTGATGAGAGCTTACACAAATTCACTTTCTTCTATCTTATGACTTCTATCTCCCTCATTCTTGACTTCTAACTAATGTCACATAAGCTCTCATTTGCTCTCATTACATGCCCCGACTTTTCTCAAAGTATTTATAGAAAATTTGTACATAATTCTTACTGAACAAAAGATCTAAGTCATCTATGACTATGCTAATGTACATATGTGTACACTTCTCTTGTCCTCTGATTGTGATCTTCTTCCACACTTTAGGAATTGATTCTTTCTTCATCATTTGATCTTCCAAGCCTTCAATTGGTGATTGGTATGCACCAACAGCTCCCCCTCAATCATCAATTGAGGTCTTCTCTGTCTTCTTGATACTTGCCATGTCTTTGAACCTTTGTAACTTAGGTCCATCCAAACTCTTTGTCATCATATCTGCCACTTGTTCTTTTGTTGGAGTGTACATCACTTCAATCTCTTTATCAAGTACCTTTTCCCTCAAGAAATGATACTGAATCTCTATATGCTTAGTCCTGGCATGAAAAACAGGGTTAGCTGCCAAATACAAAGAACTCATGTTGTCTCCAAAAATTATTGGAGTACTCTGATCAATCTCAAAACTTTTCATCAATGTCTTCAACCATATGACTTCTTTTGCAGCTTCTACCATTCCCTTATACTCAGCTTCTGTGGATGATAAAGCAACTGTGTGTTGCTTCTTTGAACACCAAGACACTAACTTGTCTCCAACATAACATAGATATCCATGAGTAGACCTTCTATCATCTGAGTCACCTGCCCAATCTGCATCACTAAACACTTTGATTCTTGTGTCAGAAGTGTAACCATAATACAAACCTTCACTTAGGGTTCCCTTGATATATCTGAGTACCCTTTGGGCTGCAATCCAATGAGTCTTCTTTGGACAATGCATGAATTGTGACAACACACCTACTGCATATGATAGATCTGGCCTTGTCAAGGTAGCATAGATTAGACTACCTACCAAACTCTGATATTTCTTCATGTCATTGAACTCTTCACCTCCATACCTGCTTAATTTATGATTTACCTCCAATGGTGTAGTTGAGGTCCTGCAATCTTCCATGTTAAACTTAACTAGAAGATTTTTCAAGTATCTCTCTTGTGAAACATATACTCCATGTTGAGTATACACAATCTGCATTCCTAGAAAATAAGATAAGTTTCCCAAATCACTTATCTTAAACTCCTTCTCTATTTGCTTCTTGAGTTCATTGATTCCTTGAGCATCTGTTCCTGTAACAATAATATCATCAACATAAATGCACATGTAAATATATCCATTTTCACTTGCCTTCACTAGCAAGCTACTATCTGCCTTTGATGCTTGAAATCCACATTCATTCAAGAACTTGACCAATCTGTAATTCCAAGCTCTTGGGGCTTGCTTTAACCCATATAAAGCTCTCTTGAGCTTACACACATAATCTGATCCAATTGATTCCATGAAACCTTCTGGTTGCTCCATATATACTTCATCTGCAATGTAACCATTAAGAAAAGCATTTTTCACATCCAATTGTGACAATTTCCATCCCTTGCAAGTAGCAATAGCAATCAATGTCCTAATTGTGGACATCTTAGCAACAGGACTAAAGGTTTCATCATAATCTACCCCATAAGTTTGAGCATAACCTTTAACCACTAGTCTAGCCTTATATCTAGACACCTTACCATCTGCAAACCTCTTTGTTTTATATACCCACTTGCATCCAATGACTTTCTGATTCTTTGGTCTTGGTACTAATTCCCAAGTTTCATTTTCAAGTAGAGCATCATACTCTTCTTGCATTGCCTTCTCCCAATTCTGTTTACCTTTGGCTTCTTCATAAGTAGTTGGATCTTCTTCTGTTTTCACAATGTAAGCATAATCTCTTGTTGTTAGGAAAGATGTATCATAGCTATACCTTATAGGCTCTTTCCTTTCTCTTGTAGATCTCCTGATTTCTGCACTTCTTGAAGTTTCAGCCTCATTTGATTCTGGATCAAATCTTGGCCCTTCTTCTTCATGATCCTGCACTCTACATCTAAAGTCAACTTCATCAACAATTTCTTCACATACTTTTACCTTTGCCTTTCCTTTCCTTTGTATTTCTTCAACACCTGCATACTCATTTGGTGATCCTGTATACCACATATTTTGCTCATCAAATGTTACATCTTTAGTAACAAGAAATTGCTTTGTGGATGGACTCCACAACCTATAACCCATCTGTCTATCATCATATCCAATAAACACATACTTCTCTGCTTTTGGTTCTAGCTTATGTCTTAATTGTGAAGGAACATAAGCATATGCAATACATCCAAATACTTTGCAATGATCAAGACTAGGCTTCTTACCCCACCATGCTTCATAAGGAGTTCCTCCATCCAAAGCTTTGCAAGGCAACCTATTCACAAGGTATGTTGCAGTATTAATGGCTTCTGCCCATAAGTAATTTGGACAATTCTTTTCCTTCATCATGGCTCTTGCAAACTCTACAAGAGTCCTATTCCTCCTTTCTGCTACTCCATTTTGTTGAGGGGAGTACCTGCAAGTCACTTCTCTTTTGATACCTGCATTCCACAAATAATCATCAAACTCTTTTGAGAAATACTCTCCCCCTCCATCTGATCTTAACCTCTTTAGCTTTTGTCCTGTGATCCTTTCTGCATAAGCATGGAAATGTTTGAATGTCTTGAAGACTTCTGATTTGTCCTTGATTACATACAAAGTAATCCACCTGGTTGCATCATCAACAAACAACACATAATATCTGGATCCATTTATGCTATAGTCCCTTGAGGGACCCCATACATCTGTATGAACCAATTCAAGCATGTTTGAATACTTGTACCCTGATTTGTTATAAGAACTTCTATGTGCTTTACCTAATTGACAAGCTTCACACTTGTACACCATATGTTGCCCTTCAATGTTTGGCAATCCAAGCACCACCTGATTCTTTGACATCTCCTTTATAGCTCTCTCATTGAAATGACCTAGCCTCTTATGCCATAGGTCTAATTCAGATACCTTTTGACCTCCATAGGTAAACAATGCATGTCCCACATTACCTTGGACTTTGAGAGTGAACAATCTTCCTTCCTTTTTACCTGCAATTATAGTTCTATATCCCTGATTTGGATCTTGTACATAGACACCATCATTTGTGAATCTTACCTCATATCCTTTCTCCACAATTTGCCCTACACTTATCAAATTTTTAGGAATAGTAGGAACATAAAGTACCTTGCTTAGAAGTGTACTTCCACTCTTTGTCTTCACTGATCCAATGCTCTCCACTTTATGTTTGGTATTGTCACCTGTTTGGACTGTATGTCCATTCACCCTTGCTTCCATATCAGTCATCAAGGATAGATTCCCACTCAGATGATTGCTACACCCTGAGTCAATATAAAATACTCTTTGATCTTCTCCCATTGATTCATGAGTTGCATTCAAGATAAGAGTCATGTCATCCTTCTGATCTGATGCATAATTGTAATAGTTATTGTTGTAGGACTGAGATTGGAAGTTTCTTCCACCTCCTCTACCATATGATGTCCTACCACCTCTTCCTCTGAAATTGCCTCTTTGGTTTCTGCCTCCTCTACCTCTTTGACTATAATTCTGATTGTTGTATCCTCCACTTTGATTATTATACCAACAATCATTTGCCAAATGATTTGTTCTGCCACAAATCCAACAAGCTTTAGCATTATCTTTGTTCTTACCTCCTCTTCCTTTACCTCTGAAATTTGTCTTCCCTTTTGTGAAATTAGCTTGATTTGAATTCCCTTCATCATCATTTGATTGCTTCCCCTTGCCATTCTTTTTCTTGTCTTTGGAGTACATAGCTTGACTTGTACTTCTATCATTGTCTCCTTTAAGATCCTGCTCAAAGGTTAGCATGTGTCCTAGCAATTGATTAAGGTCAGGAGTAAAGTGATCAAGTGACAATTCTATGGACAAGATAAAAGGCTTCCACTTCTCATCACCTCTTAGACCTATAAGTATTTGTCTTACCAACTTTTCTTCTTCAATATCTTCATCCACTGCTCCCAAGCTATCTGCAATATCTTTCATTCTTGCCACATAATCTGAAATTGATTGTGAGCTCTTCTTCTTGAAGGTTGTGAACTCAGCCCATAGTGAAGACTTCCTTGACTTAGTTGTATTTTGGAAATGCTCTTCCAAGGCATTCCAAACATCTGTAGCACTTTCCAAACCTCTAATGTGAGGTAGAAGGTAATCATTTACAGCCATGTAGATGATACTCCTTGCTTGAGCATCCTTTCTCATCCAAGTCTTCAACATTGCAAGTTCTTCCCTAGTAGGAATACTTGGATCTGCAAATTCTGGTTTTTCTTCATCTCCTGTAATAAATGATATAAGGTCTTTGCTCATGAGGTGTGCTTCCATCCTCATGGACCATGCTGGATAGTTCTCCCTATCTAGCTTATCAATCTGCAAGCTTTCTCCCATCTTGTATCCACCTGTATATTGAAATCTTCAAGCTTTACAAACAATGTATGTACCTTTACTTCGAGTTGAACTCCTTTCGCCTTTCTTGATGTCAAATAGTCTTCTCCTCGAGCTTTGACTCCAAGCTTTCACTTCTTAATCCTTCAAGTGTTGAATCTCTTGAATCTGCAGCAGTCGGGATCCTCCTTTTCTTCAAATTGATGTCTCCTGCTCTGATACCACTGATGGAGAGTTTTAATCTCCAAAAGAACAACTTACTCTTGTGATTAGAGCACCTCCATACCAAGAGTAAGTCAAACACTTCACTAATTTAGAGGATCAGTTGCTAACTTATCAGAAATTAACAAATCTGTGAAGAAGATGATACACAGAAAAGTCTGCTGCATTGTTCATTCACATTGACCTATCAAATCTGTAAAGTTTTTGATGAAACTTTGTACGAATCATCTCCTAGAGATTGCGCAACTATTCCAAGTTGAATTACTCCAAAAGATTAAGTATAACTTGAGAAACTGATTTCTCAAGTTACCTATGTCAGAAACTGTTATCCAAAACAGTCGACTCTACACCTGTAACTTTTAAGACTTGGTTCTCCTTGAATAGAACCCGTTTTACAAAATGCTTCTAGACATAAGTAGCTTATCTTCCAACTTAAAGATTAAGCCCTTACTCATGCAAAACTTTAAACTGTGCTAGGAGAAATGACCAAAACATTGACTTCGAAATCTGCGCCTGTTTTAGGAACCTGTGAGCACACTTCACATATGAATGTTCCTACACTTAATTCACTCAGCCTGATTACAATTGGAAGCTAAAACTTTGCACAGAGGTCAAGCAACTCTCAACTTAGACTTGTACAAAAGCATTCCACAATTGATCTACTGTAGAAGGAGAACACGCAGAAACATCGGGCGCACAATTTTTCATTTACTCAGAGAAAATACAACTGAGTGATGAGAGCTTACACAAATTCACTTTCTTCTATCTTATGACTTCTATCTCCCTCATTCTTGACTTCTAACTAATGTCACATAAGCTCTCATTTGCTCTCATTACATGCCCCGACTTTTCTCAAAGTATTTATAGAAAATTTGTACATAATTCTTACTGAACAAAAGATCTAAGTCATCTATGACTATGCTAATGTACATATGTGTACACTTCTCTTGTCCTCTGATTGTGATCTTCTTCCACACTTTAGGAATTGATTCTTTCTTCATCATTTGATCTTCCAAGCCTTCAATTGGTGATTGGTATGCACCAACAAAGCATGGGCTCATCTCTACCTTGTCTTCTCAATTTCATTTGTCAGATGCAATCTAAAGCTTCTGTCTGTGCTTCTTCTTGAATTCACTTTTCCTCTTCCTTACGTTTCTTTGCAGTATTGAGTCGATTTAGCATCTCTTCTGTTAGGGGTTCTTGATATAACTTGACTCTGCATCCGCTTATGTAACTCAGTAGGATGTCACCTTCTAGAGTGGCTAGTTGTACTGCCCCACTTGTGGAGATCCTATTGATAATCATTGGTCCATAGCCTCCCTTCTCTAATTTTCGTGCATGTTGCTTCAAGGTGTAGACTAGGACTAGGTCTCCTGCTTTCAAGCCCTTATCCTTCACATGTGCGTCGAAATATGCTTTTTGCCTCTTCTTGGCTACATAAATTCCTACTGCGGCTCTCAATCGTGTTTCACCTAAACATTCGAGATTGAAGATTCTAGAGGAGAGCTCATGGCCCGTCCAGTCATGCTCCTATGCTACTTTCAAGGTAGGTTTGGAAAAGTCCAATGGTAGCACTGCATTTTGCCCGAACACCATCTGAAATGGTGTGGCTTGGATTATCGTTTTATAGGCAACTTTGTATGCCCAAACAGCATGATGTAGTTGTTTGTCCCAATCAGAGCATTTATTATTAACCAATTTTGTCAATACGTTGCATAGAATCTTATTTGTGCTCTCAGCCTGTCCATTAGCTTGTGGATGATAGGGGGCAGACTTCTTATGTATCACAAAGAGTTCTTGGAGAAGGTTTTCTATGACTTCATTCAAGAAGTGCGTGCCTCTATCACTTACTAGCTCGATTGGCAGCCCGTATCTGGTGGTAAAAGCCCAGAAGTACCATATCATGGCAGGGAGTATGTACAAGCATACGGATCAGGGAATATTAGCTTGTTGTGTGGAAGAGGATGAGTGCGCAAAATGTTTGCAATTAGCATATGTGGGTGCATTAGAGCAACACTATTCAAGGCAAACAACCCTACAAACATTGAGGAGACTCGGAGTGCACTGGCTGCTTTATCATCCAATTTTCTGTGATGTTCAGGCACTAATGCATATGCCAAACAACCAAAAACATGTAGATGGGCAACAGATGGCTTGCGATCATGCCAAGCCTCATATGGAGTGATAGACTGTAGTGCTTTAGTGGGACACCTGTTCAGTACATATGCTGCACACATGACAGCCTCAAGCCAGAAACTATGTGGTAAAGCCTGACTCTTGACCATACACCTCACCATCTCCATGAGTGACCTATTCTTTCGTTCAGCAATTCCAATCTGTTGAGGTGTATACGGCACTGTACACTGGTGTTTTATCCCACGTTCAGCCAGAAATGCATTAAAATCAGAAGACATATATTCCCCCCCTTGATCAGAACGGAGGGTGCCCATTTTACATGCTGACAGATTTTCAGCCAAAACCAAAAACTGTTTGAAGCACATGAACACTTTGGACTTTTCTTTGAGTGGATATACCCATGCATGCCTAGAAAAATCATCAATGAAAGTCACGAAGTAAAGGTAATTTCCAAAAGAGGGTGTCTGCATAGGACCACAAATATCAGTATGTACAAGCTGTAATTTTTGAGTAGCCCAAACTGAACCATTCTTTTGGAAAGGATGAACGCTGCATTTTGCCCAAAATACAGCCTTCACAAACATGTTTTCCAGGTGCCTCAAGTTTGGGCAAAGAGGACACCATTTCAGATTTCTGCAGGCGTAGCAAACTAGCAAAATTCAGATGACCAAAGCATGCATGCCAAAGCTTTGCATCTGACATAGCCTGAGAATCATTTATTGCACATGCCAAATCATTTACAGATCTTTCATAGTCTATGAGCTTATACAATCCACGACATAAAATGCCAGAAGCAATAATCACATCATCATTTGATAGATCATGAACTGTACACCTGTCATCAACAAATTTCACAACCAAGCGAATCTTGGCTAATGCAGAAACTGATAACAGATTTTTCTTGATCCCTGACACAAACAAAGCATCTGACAAGGTGAAAGAACTACCATCAGCAGTAGTCAAAATGATTTTACCAACTCCCATAATATGATAAGAGGAGTTGTTGGCGCATGTAACAGTATTCCCTGTAGGGGCAGGCTCGAGTGAAGAGAAGAAACTGCGCTGCGAGGTAATATGTTTGGTTGCCCCACTGTCAAAGTACTAGCAAACATCTGAGTCTACTGCAGACATGCACTACTCATGAGAAGATGGGTCAAAGCTGCAAATAGTAGTGAACGCCCATTCTTCTTCCTGCAGAAGATTAGTAGACTCCGTTTTTTGTGTAGAGGCTTCTGCAACAACCCTTCTAGCCTCTTTCTTCTTTGCCTCTTTTGCAGCCAGTTTTGGACAATTCTTTATGATATGATCATTCCCTTTACAGTACTTACAAAACAATTTCTACTTTTCTAATTTTTTCTCATCTTTGTCTTGGTTCTTCGAATGTGTAGCATTTGCATATTTCTGCTTACTAGTAGAAGAACTCCATTTTCCTTTGCCCTTCTGACTAGCCAAGAAAGCTTGATCTGCAACACGCATAATGGACCTGTTTTGTCTGGATTGACCTTCTTGCAAGAGAACAGAGACTAACTCCTCAAATGACAAGGCATTTGGATTGCCTTTCATCATCAACCGAAGAGTAGAAGCAAAACTGTGATATGAATTAGGAAGACCATTCAAAACGGTGTGCATAAGTTAGCTATCTGGTATAACCTCATCAGTAGAAATCAACTATTCCTTCAAGTCTTTGATCTTTGTTAGGAAATTATCCATAGAATCACCTTCATTCATGTGCTCACTCTCCAACTGTTTTCGGAGGTAAGCAACACGAGCCTCATTCCTAGCTTGGTACAATGTGGTAAGTGTATCCCAAGCATCCTTAGCTATTCTACAAGAGCGAATATGAGGAATAATGGCACGTTTGACAGACAAAGCTATCAATGCATGTGCCTAGGCATCTCTGCCATCCCAATGAATCTGCTCTACAGTAGGTGCAACAGAAACTACAGCACGAACAGGAATATGCAGAATACCATCATCTTCGACACCTTCTGCATTAGCTTCAGTACCTGCAGTTGTAACAGTTGCAAGTGTGATAGGACGTTTTTTGACACCCTGTACAATGTTCCACAGTCCTTTTGCAACCAACACATGTCGCATCATATAAGCCCATAACGGGTAGTTGGTACCATCCAACTTATCCTCAACAGCCAACATACGAAATACATCACTGCTTTCAGCCATGACCGGTTACTAAAATACCTTGATGTAGAAAATTGATTGTATCTCAAAAAGTTGAACAGGACTGCCCAGACGAATTGTGCTAGACCTGTAGCAGACTTCGAGATGCTTATACTGACAAACAGAAACTGGTATATACCTTTGGCACAAAAAGATAAAATAGCCTACACAAGCACTGTGGTAGTGTGTTCGGAGGCCAAAACTAGCTCAGATCGCGATTTCGGCACGCTGAGTATGCTCACCAAAATTCGTGCGATTCTGAGATTGCAAAATGGACGAGTGCCGACGGCGCCCTAGATGAAGCGACGACCCACTCTGATACCAATTGTTGGAGTTAGATGTCTGTAGAAGCACGCGAACAGCACAAGGAAGAAGAAGAAGCTTGGAGCACAACACACAATACTGAATGTGTTACTAGAGAATGTACAAAGATAAGTAGCCCATTAGGGCAATAGGCGTATATACAAGCCAAGGGAAAAAAACCTCCTAAAGAGGGAAAAAAGTGCCACGGCGGTCCTAGAGTGTTCACACACATCACTACCTAAATATATCAACATTCATTTCTTATCATAACCGTGGGCACTCTCATGCAAGTAGACTTATTTTCCCATGGGCCTGTGAAATGGGGTAATTCCTGCAAGGAATTAGACTCAAAGTCTAACCTCTCATGAGATTGGGCACTCTCCTTCTCTCCATAAATGGAAGGAATGTCGTGTGGGAATTGATCATGTGCATCATCCACAAGTTCAATTGGAGACGGGTCTTCACTTTCTTTAGCCCATTTCTCTTCTTGAATCTCTCGTAGGAATTCTGGTGAATACTGATTCATAGAAGAAGAGGTGTCTGGTTCAGTGGAGTTAGGCACATAAGCTTCTTGGGGAGGAATGCTTATTCAATCACTTGCCCTCTCCTTAGCCTAGGTGGTGGCTCCTTTTCTAGACTTTGCAAGTAACCTCTCCAATTTATCTAATAGACCATCAAAATGCAATGGCGTTCTAGTGGAGTTGGAGCCATTGAACAAGCGACTGGCTTCAAACATGGATTGCGCTAATTCTACGATCTTAGCACAAATTTTTGTTCGTTCGAGCTCTAGGTCCGCTCTAAGGTAACACTTTTCATGATCTGTTACATTTGGTCCTTCCTAGATTCTGGCCTGATATGCTTTAAGCATCATGTCTAGATCCTCAGGAGTGGGATAGGCTAAGACTAATCCTACTCTGGGTGGTGGGTGGGTTAGGTGTGGTGGATTAGAAGGTTGGGGAATGGAAGGTGATGGGTTGGAGGGAGATGGAAATGGTGGTGGTGGGGTAGTGTGAGAGTGAGTTTGAGATGTGAGTTCAATTATCTTTGCTTTTATTTCTCTCAAGTTGTCCTCAAGTTCGCTCATTTTCTTTGACCATTGTCTTTTCATTCTCTCCCAGCTAGATCTCCAAGCTCTTGTCCTTTTCTTGGTTATGCTCTCAGTCTCGCTAACCTCAGAACTCTTTTCCTACCCTACACCTTGAGTTTGCTGCAAGGCTTGAGCTCTAGTGACCACTTGCACTAGGGTTGTGGAAGTTATGCTTCCTGAAGAGTCTACTATTAGCCCAATAACATTGATAGGAGCAATTTTTGGCATGTTGATGGGGTTCTTGGGACACTCTCGTAACAAATGCTCCTTTCCACAATCTGGGCAAAAGCCTTGAATTGTCAGAGATTGGGTTTGTGTAGGTGCCGGTAGAGGGCAATCACGAATGAGGTGATCTCCTTGACATCGGAAGCATGGCCCTCTAGGAAATGGATGTCTTATCTGCCTAGGCTGAGGTCTAGAGTTGGGGTTTGGGTACATGACATTCGCATAATTTTGCTCCCAACTAGACTCACTAGGTTCTTCATAATAGTATGACTCATTGTGCTCAGGTGACTGCATGTAGTAAGCCTGTGGGCTATCAATATGTGTAGAGTCAAAACTATGATCACTTGGTCACTTTCTGATAGCAATGATGTTACTGGGACTATGGCTCTGTTCAGATTTTCTTCTGCAGATGCATATTTCACTGGAATCACATTGGTAGGAGCAGGGGGTTGTTGTGCTAGAACTGGTTGAGGTCTCTACTACCCTTGATAGGGTGGTTGGTGGGATTGTTGGGGCCTACCATACTACTATGGTGGGTACTAGCTCTGATGTCTGTCCTCTTGTGGATATGTTTGAGGATAATTTTGTCTGACAATTTGTTTGTTATAAGGGCAGTCTTGTGCGGTGTGGTTGGTGTACCTTCGCTCTATGGTGTAGTACTGGCTACTAGGATTCACTTAGGGTTGGGTCATAATGGGACATATACTCGCCAGATGGTCTCCTCCGCAAGTATAGCACCGCGTAACTGGGGCAAATCTTGGAATTTGTTTGCTAGAGACACCTAGTTTTTGGGCTACCTTCTCTGCAAGTTCCTCGATAGATGTGGATTGACCGGAAGTGAGACTACTAGAGCTATCTGAATCCTTGTAGATTTTTGAAATCTCCAGCTCCTCTCCTAGATTATCCTCAATGTCTATGCACATGCGTACACATTCTTCTATGGTTCAAGGGTCCTTCAGATACACATATGATCTGAGCTTGGTGCTCAGCAATCCATCTAAGAACAAAGCCACCTGTTTGGCTAGTGTGGGTAACTCGGGAACCAGATACCTCTCTAGGTATTGCCTAAACCGACTTCCTGCCAGTCTAACCGTCTCTTGAGGTGTTTGCTTGAAGCTATGAATCAATGAGGAAGTGTTATGTCATATACCACTCTTAGAAAACTCAGTGACGAAAGCTTCTGGAAGTTGGTCTATGCTCTTAAACTACCTCTCATGTAGTGGTTGAAACCATGTAAGGGATGTGTTTCTAAGGGTTAGGCCAAAAGCATTATACTGTGTGAATAGGTCCTCAACTTGTTCAACTCTCAAGACTTGCCTAAATTCTGCCACATGGTCGTAAGGGTCTCCAGTGCCATCAAAGTAATTCTTCATGGACTTCACCAGCTGGGTTGGCCTCAGGGTCCTAGTGTGTTCTCTAGGCCTTTGCAAAGGAAAATCATTAGCATTTCTTTGGTTTCTTCGGGCTCTAGATCTCTCAGTTTCTTCTCTATCCGTTTCTGTTCTCATCCTTTCTCTTCCTAATGGGTTAGCAAAGCTCACCTTGGGTCTATCTCTACTCCTTTCTCTTTGAATCCCATGAGCTTGAGATGTTCCAGCTCCTTGGTGACCATAAGACACAGTGGAGCGAGGTTGGGGAAAAGCAAATTCACCCTTCCAAGTGTAGGCATGTCTCCCATGCTTTGAGACCACAAAGATTCTCTCTGAAGCATCATCTAAGTAGGTCACCTTGCCTGGCCTGTCGAGATCTTTGAATTCATAGATGGTAAGTGCTCCCACTTCGTTAGGCTTCTCAGGCTTATACCTCCAAAAAGCCTCATCCGTCTCTCGATTCACGAGTAAATCTATGCTCCTGTTGTCTTGGGGAACCCACTCTGGAGTGATTATTCTCGTCAGGACCGACTTGCCTCGAGGGGTTTTTTGCTCTTTTCCTAAGTTTCCTTGCTCTATGTCACCCATGTCAGCCTCTGTGATCATATTACCGAACTCGTATGTCCTATCTGGAAGGGTGGTGACCACATAAATCGTTCCTTCTTTATCTAGATATGCTCCATTTTTGAACTTGACTACCGGATGTTATAGTCCATGGGGTTGATCAGGGTTTTTAATCTGGACCACAGATCTTCTCAAGCCGTCTTCGTAGATGCGAGCACCTAGACGATTGGTCTTGATATATCCCAATTGAGTCTTGTAAGGTCCTTCTGGCTTTTCTAGGTACGCCACTCCTGAACTACTCACTGGTCTCTCCATGTTATAGGACATCTTGGAGTCACTGGTTTCTGATTCTAGAGCGTAGGGGTAATCACTCAACTGCTGGGCCCAAGACCTAGCTGTATGATTGACACTAGCTTCAGAGGATCTGAGGCTTTGTCTGTCTCGGCCTAAGTGTCTTCCTGACCTAAGGTTCATATGCCTGGTTTCTCTACCCCCTAGTCCCAAGTACAATCTCGTTGTAGGTTAGTTTGTATCAATCACTTTGTTCTTTTTAGTTGATTATTGTGTTAAGCCCTTGTTTCAAATCACGTCGTCAGGAATACTTAAGTGAATTTCGCACTTAATAATTGATCCATTCAAGTTTACTTTTGTTCCTTAGGGTTTTTGCACTTAAGACCTACTTAATGCTTGCACTTAGTTGATTAGTTCTCTTGGACTTGATTCATGCCTAGCGTCACTCTAATTACTCTCCACACCTAAGGCGCACTTAGCCTAAGCTAGGAATTGACAAAGGGGGTCGAGAGAACTTCCAACCTCCAATCACTTGTTGCTCCGGTCGCTACTCAAGCCTAGGAAACCTTCTCCCAAGCTTGGTATTCTTCCTTGCTAGCTTGCTTTGAATGCCTTGATTGCTCACAATGTTCCTGCAAAGGTTCAAAGTTTAATATTGCCCTTCATCACAATGAATTGACAGACACACATCAAAAAGTATAGGCCCCTCTTAGAATAGCTCTCTGCACCCCCAGAATCCTATGACCACCTAATCCCTCCTAATGGCCAACTTAAAAATACATGTTCTAAACCTCCACATATGATTTTTACAAAAACCAATCAAAGTTCACATAGGATTCTCAACAAGCTTTCCAACGAGACCAAAATCTCATCAATCGGAGTTCGTATGGCGGAGTTAGGACCATTCAGGCACTTGGGGTTCAAGACAGGTTCTCAGGGTTCAGGAATTTATCTAAGGTTTTCTAGTTGTTTTGCCCACATATAAGGCACTAAGGTAGCCCCTGTTTGTCAGTATCAAGCCCAAAATTAGCACCATTACACAATTACACCCCTTAAAAAATTATGCGCAAAGCCAGTGTATTGCAATAGCTCGGGTCCATGTGTCGCGATAGATGGGTGTGTCACGATAGACGGGTGTGTCGCGATAGATGGGTGTGTCACGATAGATGAGTGTGTCGTGATAGATGGGTGTGTCGCAATAGATAGGTGAGTCGTGATAGATGGGTGTGTCGCGATACCTCGGTGTGTCGCGATACTTGGGTGGGTCGCGATAGAAGGGTGTGTCGCGATAGATGGGTGTGTCGCGATAGATGGGTGTGTCGCGATAGACGGGTGTGCCGTGATAGAGGGGTGTGTCGCGATAGATGGGTGTGTCGCAATAGACGGGTGTGTCGCGATACCTCGGTGTGTCACGATACTTGGGTGTGTCACGATAGACGGGTGTGTCGCAATAGACGGGTGTGTCGCGATAGACCAGAATATGGTGAATTCTACTGATCAACCTAGTGATCCTAGGAGCTCTCAGGCTGCGCTGTGTCGTGGTGCACTGAGATTCTCAATAGAGTCAATTTTTTGGTGTGTCGCGATAGCTCAAGGTCGACGCCTCGGGGCTTGCATAGATGAGTTCCATACCTGCAAAGCTTGCTGGGGATGGTGATGTTGCTGACACCTACAAGATTCATGCAAAAAACACACATAAACAACAATGCACTCTTGCTCTCTCTCAAACTCTCACTATGCAAATGAGGTGAATGAAATGGGAGTGGGAATATGAAAGGAAGATGGAGATGGCGTGGAGTAGAGATGGAGATGGTAATGGAGATGAAGATGAAAGAAAATTAGTGAAACATAAGAAATAACCTACTACTTACCTTTCCAACGCGTCCTCTCTACGTCTTACCATCACATGCTCATCCTCAAAGCTCGATCCCCGGCAACGGTGCCAAAATTTGGTGTAGCTCAGTGATGAGTAGCACCTCCTTTAATGTCAATCTGGGAAGACATGAGGATGGTATGAAGACCTTGAACAAGTGATGGCACAAGTGTGTGAGTGAGAAGCACACAAACATGCACACACATGCACACACACAAGGCAAGATCAAAGAGAGAGAGATAATGGATTCACTTCTGTTGCAAACGAGTTCTCACACAAGTTCAAATCTACAACAAGCTAGCCTAAAAAATGAGCTCTCTAGCTCTATTTATAGTTTTTGACTAGCTTTGGTCCTGTTCAGACCTAGTGTCCAGCCTAGTTAAAAATTAGGTCCCTAAGCTAGTTTGGAGGCTCAAACAAGCTTTGAAAATTATGAAACTTGGTAGGCAATTACTTCTAAACCTCCTCAAGCTCGAGGACTCCTCGGCTTGCACAAAATGGAGCTACAAAAAGGTGAAGCCGTATTTACAATGGTTTTTAGTGATGAGAATCACTTTTAAAATAATGTAAGGATTGAAAAAATTTGATGGGTTGCCTCAGTCCTAGATCTACGTGTATGCCCGTACTTGCTTCTTCCCAGATGATGCCAACAAGCACATAGTCAATCATGCCTTGTTTTATAGATATGATGAAGAATTGTAGATGAAGGGGTTTAGTGATACTGATTAGGCTAGTTTGAAGGAAGATAGAAGATCCACTTCAGGTTATGTATTCATGATAGGTAGCTGTTGCAGAGCCAAGAAGAGCAAAGATGTAGGGAAAGAAAAGGAACCCAAAATTTTTCCGATTTGGACACTTTATTTTTGACATAGTCACTTTGTAATATATTTCCTGATGTAAATGCACAAGAGGAGTCCTCTAGATGCATATCCATAGATATCTGTATCATTACCCTTGTAAACTAGTAGGAAATTATTCTTTTAGTCAATAAAGTGACGGTCTCTTATGTGAAAGGACCATTTTTAGGGCACAAGTATATAAGTCATTTTGTGACTCTTTGTAAAGACTTTTTTCCATTGTGAAGAAGGAGAGCAGAAATTCAAACTTGCTTCTTTCCTGCTGATTTCCTCCTTCTCCATGATCTTTTCTGTGTGAGTAATGCTTGGAATGTGTGTGTAGGACTGTTATCTATCCCTTCCCGTCACTTTTGATCTACTGTCATGTGTGTGAGAGCCATCGCGCGTTGTGGAGCGAGTGTTGGTGTTTCCTGCCATTCACTGTTTTGTGCATAACTTGAAGAGCATTTGTTAGATTCGAGTAGAAATACCACCAATAGATGTGTCTCGTCGAGAGCTTTGAAAGGAACCTGCTATTGGTTATATTCGGAGTTTGGATCTGGGAGAAAAGTTTGAATTTGTGCTTACTACTATAAATGGTATCGTGACATACATTTTCGGAGAACTAGTGAGCTAAGAAGGTAGTTAAGTCTTTTCACATGCATTGTAGCTCAGCCACTTCTCTTTCCATCATGTGCGCACACGTCCTCATACACTTGGTTCATATGGTTCCTCGGATTGATAATTAAGTGTGTATCGATCCACCATTATATCCACTTTTGGAGCGATTGAGATTTAGTCTCATCGACACAAGTCCCTAAGGCTTCACGACTTAGGTACACACGTTTTTGGTGTCGTTGCTAGGGAACAAACTTAACCAAGGTGCCTTCATGATGGTTATAGCTCTGGAGTGAAGGAATTGTACTTATAGAGGTGAATTTGTTAAGTGGCAAGAAGTCAAGCACTTTAGCACTTATTACTTCACATCCTTGAGGTGTGTGTAATGAGTTTTTAGGTTTAGGGTTAGGAGCGAGGAAGAAAGGGAAGATTTAGGGTTAGGCAAGAGAGGAGAAGAGTAGGAAGCAGTAGGAAATATCAAGAAAAAAATCCCAAAAATTTATCAAAATTAGCTTAGTTAAGTCTTAGGCAACTCAAAAACTATAAAAAGCAAAAAAAATTAGTTCAATTGATCATTTGAGAGAATTGGTGTTGTGAGCAAAAAAGCGATCGGTATCACAGCAGTTGTATCCTATCCAGTGAGCAAGGAAAAGTCCTAGTGAGCCCAAAGCTTAGGCAAGGCATCATTAAAGGTAAGCTATACAAATTTTTGGCATTAAAAATAGATTAAGAACACACACGTGCGTGATTAAATGCTTTTTCGGTATCGTGGGGAAGGACAGAGAGTTTTTTGAGAGTTTTTGAGTGATACGGAGGGTCAACAGGGAAGAGGTGAGGAAAAGAAACACTTTGCACCAAAAAATTTTGAGTTTAGATGAAATTTGGTTGAAGTATGACGGTCGGTTGAGTTTTGGTATCGTGATACCAAAATTCCCTAATATCATGATACTCGCCTGGTATCGTATCGTTGCATACCCACTTGAGGTATCCCGATACCATTTTGGTATCGTACCATCAAGTTGGTATCACGATCACGATCGATCGGTGGTATCGTATCGTCTGACCACTCGGTATCATATCGTGTTGGTCATGACATCGTATCGTCGATTGAGCGGTATTGTATCACCTACCAGGTTGGTATCATATCACCGACTCGGTATCATATCGTGCCTATTTCAGTATCCTATCATGTGAAAAAGTGGTATCGTATCGTCGACCTTTCTGGTATTCTCCCTTGTTCTAGTATTGTATCGTGAGGGATTTAGTATCGCATCGTGTGATTTGCTAGTATCATATCGTGCAAAATTTTGGTATCGTATCACCTGCAAGCGAGTATCGTATCGCATGACTTTCGGTATCGTATCGTGTAGTGGCCTGGTATCGTATCATCCACTAACTTGGTATCTTATCGTCGCATGCAGAGGTATCATATCCTGTAAATTCTAGTATCATATCGTCTCATTCATTGGTATCATATCGTCGGAGGTTTCTAGTATGGTATCGTGCTAGAACCAGTATCGTATCGGGTGTGTGGTATCGCCAAAAGTGGTATCGTCCAGAACCTATTAAGCCATTTGAGGAAAAAATTGGAGGTAATTGAGGAGCTATTTGTGGGGAAGTAGGAAGCCAACATAAGCCCAGAAGGGTGAATGAACTTGAGATCAGGATGGGTGCTAAGTAGTTGGAGGAGTGCCATTTCATTGCTAGGAAGTGCAACCCAAGCAAGTCATTACTCTATCTATACAGATACCTCTAGTGATTCAAAGGAGGAGTTACCCATGGCCTCTGAAGACATGCATGGTTCTGTCCCTAGGGAGAACTTTATGTCAACTATAGAGGGGGAATACTGCACCTCTCTACAATATGTGTCCACTAATCCTCAAGGGATCCCTATTTACCTAGATGGGTTAAAAATAGGTCTGTAGCAAGGATGGTAAACTCCACTGAATCAGCAATAGTGCCCAGACCCACAATCAAGTATGAAGGAGGAGTGTACACTAATAAATTAGGTCACATCTACGTGGTGACAGAAAACCCAGATCGGATCAACAAGAGAGGAGAATTGGAAGGACAAGGAAACTCGGGGAGACCTGACCCTAAAGAGTTAGTAACTACACCAAGAGGTAAGTCAGTGGTGACTCGAGTCTTGAGAGAGGATTTGATACCTTAAGATGATTATTTGTTGGACGTCTACTTGATCCACAGATCAGACCTCTTGTTACAAATTGATTCACCCAGACAAGGGCATGAAGTAAGCCTAATGACTTTCTATGAGCTAAAGGATCCCGAAGATGAGTCTAGGGTCACATACCTAGACCAGAACCAAAGAAGATATTGGCCGGTGGATGTAGTTGATAAGTCTCAATCAAAGTATATGGGGTTGCCTATATTCACTCCTCGAGGATAGGCAACTCCCTCCCACAATACTTTTGGAACGCATCTAGAGCCAGAGAATACAATGTCAGGACAAACGAGCCAATGAAGTTTTCCCAACCGAACTCATATGCAATTTACAATGCTAGGAGTTCAATCACACAACCAAACCTACTCAAGAATGGGTAACGTGAATCGGCCACGAGTTAGGCCAAGGCAACAACCAGAAATGCAGCTTGGAGCATCTCCATTTAGACCAGCAATTCTTGTGATGCCTAGACCACCAGAACCGATAAAAAGACTAAGACCAATTCAAGGGGCCAAATGTATGAGAAATCACTATGACGGAATGGGAGAACCCAAAAGGCCAAGGTACAATGTCGGTTGACTGCAGAACAATTACTACGTGCCAAGCCAAAGATATGGAAATAGTTAGCGGAACAATTGAAATTAGAGAATGAGGAGAATAAAAAAGAAAATAAAGAAACTGAAGTCCCCTCTGCTATACAAATCCCTGTGGATAAAGTCGGAGACTTTAGTGAAGGAGACAAGGGCAACACATGTTTACCCATCACATATAATGGATACATGACGAAAGCCATTCTAGACACAGGGGCAAGTGTAGGCATAACCACCAAAGAGATTTCAGAGAGATGGGGAAAGCCAGCCCTGCGACCAACACGTATGAAGCTTCAATTTGCAGATGGTCATGTAGAGAGACCCCTTGGAATACTGGAGAAAATCAAGTTAGCCACCTGCGGAGTGGAGTTTGAACACACATTACTTGTATGTCAATTTGGAAAAGCGAATAACTATGAAATGATATTAGGATGACCATTCATGAGACAACTCAGGGTAGTACAAGACTGGGGAAGAGATGCTTTATACCTACAACATCAAGGAACTACTACCAAGATAAATTTGCATACATTTGCATATAGGGATGTACCCCACTACAATGGAATCCCATACACAAGGAAGAGGATGATTTGTCAATTCATAGTGCTGGTTCAAGTGACCAATCATGGATGCACGAAGATGCCCAATTATGGATGTGTAAGGAAGCAAAGAGAGAAGAGAAAAAAACTCAAATATGGCGTATCGGACATCAAAATTACCAACTCGTAGAGGATCCTATGTATATGTCCCAAGTTTTTCCTGATGAAGCATTCGAACCACATGGTTGGATGGAGATTCTAGCCACCCTGGATGTATGCGTAAATGAAGAGGTGCTAACCATGAATGGATGCATGGACAAAGAAGTTTATGATGTAAGCTTTTACATGGTAGTCCTTTAGGAGGTAGATGCAGGAGAAGTGTTAGAAAAGGAATAGAAGGAAGAGTATGAAAGCATAGAGATGGAACCGGAAGACGATAACAAAGAAGGAACACCCAAGGTGTTAGCAATAAAAGCAATTCAAATGAAACCAAACCATGAGGAGATGTTGGATATTGCCGAATCAAACCCAAACATGTTTGAAGTCCCAAAACACTTCAAAAGATATGAAGTAGAAGAGAGGAAGATAGCCATTCAGATGCCTAAGAGAGAGGCAAGAGAAGGAGAAGCATATGAAAACAAGGAACAAACAAAGAAAGTAATAGTGACTGTGGAAGATGGGGAAGAAAGATGCACATACATAGGAAAAGATGTATCACATGAGGAGGGAGTTTGCATGGACCTGCAAGGACCTGAAAGGTGTAGAACCGCCCATTTGTTCTCATCGAATACCATTGACACCTGATGCAAAGCCATCGAAGCAACGCCCTTACACTTATAATGATGTCTATTCAACAAAAATTAAGGAGGCGATAGACAAGCTATTAGCAACCGGATTCATTTACGAAATACCGAATGGGTGTCACCATTAGTAGTCATACCCAAAAAGAATGGGAAATTAAGAGTGTATATTAACCTGAAGAAAGTAAACGCAACTACGATCCGTGATAGCTACCCGTTACCTATCACTGATCACCTCTTGGAAAGAGTCACAAGTAAGGACGTCTATAGCTTCCTTGATGGATTCTCTGGATGCAACCAAGTAGCTATTGCTACTAAGGACCATAAGACCACATTCACGACTGAACGGGGAGTCTATGCTTTCAGGGTGATGCCTTTTGGACTCACGAATGCCCTTGCTACTTTCCAAAGGTTGATGTGTCAGGTCTTCAAAGAATTCCTAAGGAAGAGTATGGAAGTATACGTAGATGACTTATGCATATACGCAGGTGGGAGACAAGAGCATATTCCAGAGTTGCGACAGATATTTGAAAAGTATCGACAATATAGAGTGTGCCTCAATCTTGAGAAATGCATCTTTATGGTGAGACAAGGAAAAATCATAGGCCACATCGTATCTAGGAACAAGATTTCCACTAATGAAGATAAGATCAAAGTAATTCTAGAACTCCCGAGATTGAAAAATTGCGAATGAAGTGCAAGCATTTATGGATCATTCTGGATACTACCATAGATTTATTCACATGTATGCCATAATTGTTAAGCCATTATATGGATTGTTGACTCAATTTACATGGACAAATGAATGCGAGAAAGCATTTAATGAACCAAAAAGGTGATTGAGCACCACACCTATTTTGAAAATACCCATAGAACAAGCCTTTTCATATTCATGAAGACTAAGTCTCCCTCTTTTAGTCCCTTGTCTTTGATATGAGCTTCATAGTAGGCCTTTTGTCACCTCTTGGTTGCATAAATACCTACTATTGCTTGTAGTCTAGTTTCATGCAATCTTTCAATATGATCCAATTGTTGAGACAATTCATGCCTAGTCCACTCATATCTTTCAGCTACTCAAAGGGTAGGAATTAGGAAATTGATTGGTAAAATTGCATTTTGTCCATACAGGAGATTGAAAGGTGTTGTGCCTATAGCCGTCTTATACGCAACTCGGAAGGCCCAAATGGCATGATGTAATTGCTTATCCCAATCTCATTGTTTATTATTTACTATCTTGGTTAAAATTATACAAAGCACTTTATTAGAACTTTCGACTTATCCATTGGCTTCCAGATGATAAGGGGCTGATTTCTTATGAATTGCTAGGTATTCATTCATCAAAGTCTCTATCACATCTGGCACTGATCATCGTTCGTAATGGCATCTCATCTCTTCGTATCAGATATTTTGTCCTTTCATATACATCGCATCTTTGAACATAAGTAGTAGCATCTTGGTATAAAGTTGGCAACCATAATCTAGCAAACAGAGTCATTTTTGCAGTTTTATCCGCTGAAAAATGACCTCCTGCTTCCCCAATATGGGCCATCTCCAACACATGGATATACTTGTCTTCATGTATACACAGTCGTAATTGGTTGTCTTGACTACATCTAAATACTTGTCTTCCTATGAGGGTATAATCTTTACTATGCTCCTTGAGAGCTTGTTTTCTCACGAGGCTTGCAAGGCTTGCTCCTTCCGGGTATTCATGTGTCCTTAAGAATTTCACTAAAGGGAAACTCCATCTAGGTGCTATCGTGGAATAGCATAGTGTCGAGTTCTCCTCAGGCCTTTCTTCTTGACACTTGAGACAACTTGCTACATGCCCGTGAACATCCTTTGACATCCCTGGCCAATAAACTCCTACTCTTTTTAGTTCTTGCACTGTACTACTGATACTTCTATGCTTCTTCCATGGGTTTATATGTGCATGTTTCAGCCAATTTTCTTGTTCTTCCTCGTCTACACAGCGTAGGAGAAGTCTGTTAAAATCTTGATGGTATAGGCTTCCTGCTACAATGTGAAGATTCTGAGTTTTCCATAATTCTTGGGCTTTACCAGAATTAATCTGATGTCTAGGTCCATGGGTGAGTACAGGTATCAATTTTTCAGCCCACTGTGGACAAATTTCTAAGTTGAAAAGATAAGTGTCAGGCAAGTTGTCCGCCACTCTAGTTGGGGGTTCTCCGTGTGTCATTCGAGAGAGATGATCAGCTCTGACATGCATGTTTCCTTTTTTAACCACAACTTCTGGAGCAAGTCTATGACAAGCCTAAGTATTGGCTTGAGTCCCACAAAGTCATAGAAAAAGCCTTAAAATGAAGACTATGTAAAGTTCACTTGTGAACTATCTCTTGTAACTTTTGAAGAGTTTACTTAATGTAAAAGTGAAAGAATCTTAAGTGGTTGAGTCCACTTGATCAAGAATGGAAAGAGGAGCCACGAATTCGTGATTTGTGGTAGGTAGAGAATCAAATCAATCACTGATTGATTGGAGAGTGATTGAGGGAAGTTAGCCTCCCAAACTCAACTATAAATAGATGGGAGTTTTAGTCGTGGTTAGAGAGACCTATGTGAAGACCTCCAAGAGCTAAGCTTTATGCCATATCAAGGTGTGATTACAAGGCACACATATGTATCAGTAAGTCATTGTATTGTACAAGTAATATACTTTCATTTTCATGATTATTTGAGTTCATATGTACATGGTCTTGTGAAGTGTACTACTCACTGCCATATCGTCAGGTACCCGACTTTTTCACTCACCTTGTCAGAGCCATTTCTCAGTGGTTACTTATTAAAATTCAATGATTTAAATCTTGTTGGATTCAGCTTACTGTCTAGTATAACCATACAAATTTTCATAATCATTGGATTCCTATATTTTGAGTTATGTTCATTTTTCTGCTCACTGGTCTCAAATTGTAGCAGCCCGTGAAAATCGGGTTGATGTCATCACTTGTTAAACATCATTCTCAGTGTGTGGTTCATTATTTTTTATGAGATTACTCTTGAAAGTTAGCTCTTTAAGCCATCTAGAGTTCCCCAAGAGGAATTAAGCTAGTTGCTGCTGTGCTCAGAGAATTATGTAAAACACTGGACAGGTGTATGAACCAAGAATAGCAAGTTTTCACCTCTGAGCTAACTCCAACTTATCTGTTTTGATCTATCTTTTTGAGAGTGATCTTCCAAGGTACATAGAGTGTCTAATACATCCATTGGCAAGCTAAAAGGGCCCACCATATACTCGTGGAGTTCATTTGGCTGGTGTAGATCAAGGATTTTGCAACACCTCTTCATCTTCAAGCACATACCTATCCATCTCTTCACAACTTCAAAATCAAATCCCATTAATAAAAGGAACCATCTCACTAGTCTTCCCGTGTTACAGGGTTTATTGACTAGGTAAAGTAGGGCTTGATGATCAATAAAGAATTTGAATTTGTTCGCTAATAGGTAATGCCAAAATTTCTTTATCGCATATACCATTCCTAACCCTTCTTGTTTAGTGGTAGTGTAATTATGTTCAGCTTGATTGAGTTGCCTGCTAGCATAAGCTATAGGGTAGTCAAGTTTTCCTTCATCTGCCGGCTATGCTAAGATGCATCCTATGGCAAATTTGAGGCATCCACATGGATATGAAATGGTTTCTTCCAATTTGGTACTTTTAGAATAGGTGTTGAACTCAGTCGGCTTTTCAACTCATCGAATGCTTTCTCACAATATTTGGTCCAACTAAACAGAGTTAGTAAACCATAGAGAGGCCTAGCAATTATGGCATACATGTGGATAAATCTTTGATAGTATCCACAGTGTTCCATAAATGCTTGCACTTCCTTTGCATTTTTTGGTCGGGGTAGTTCTAGAATAACTTTGACCTTGTCTTCATCGGTGGATATTCCATTCTTAGACACTATATGACCCAAAATTTTTCCTTGTCTTACCATGAAGACGCATTTTTTCTAGGTTTAAACAGACTCTATACTGTCTACACTTCTCAAAAATCCTTCTCAACTCTGGTATGTGGTCCGCTCGCTATTCAGAATATGTGCACAAATCATCTACGTACACTTCCATACTCTTCATGAGAGATTCCTTGAATACATGACACATCAATCTCTAGAAGGTATCTGATGCATTGTTCAATCCGAACGGCATAACCCTAAAAGTGTACACTCCCCATTCTGTGGAAAATGTAGTTTTGTGTTGATCCTCTGGGGCGATTGCGACTTGGTTATAGCCCGAGAATCCATCAAGGAAGCTATAAACTTCCTTGCCTGCCACCCTCTCCAAGAGGTGATCCATAATGGGTAAGGGGTAGCTATCTCGAATGGTGGCTGCATTAACCTTTTTCAGGTTGATGCACACCCTAAGCTTTCCATTTTTCTTTGGCACTGCTACCAAAGGTGATACCCATTCGATGTGCTCAATTTCATAAATGAATCCTGCTACCAATAATTTGTCTATTTCTTCCTTGATTTTGGTTGAGTACATGTCATTGTATGTGTATGGTTGTTCTTTGGATGGTTTAGCATCAGGATTCATAGGAATGCAATGGGAACAAATGGAGGGATCCACTCCTTTTAAGTCCTTGTATGTCCAAGCAAATGCGTCCCTATAGTCTCGAATCAACTTTATGAGTTCTCGTTCTTTGCTGTCAGACATGTCTTTCCCTATGTAAGTACATCTTTCATCTTCTCCTTCTATGGTCACCATAATTTTTTTTGTATGTTCTTTATTATCATATGCTATTCCTTCCTGTGCTTATCGTTTAGGCATTTCAATAGCAATCTTCCTTTCCTCCACCTCATACTTTTTAAAATGTTCAAGGACCTCAAACTACTCATGTGGTATATTCTCTTCTCCAGGGATCCCTTCTAATTGGATATCTTTCGGACTTTCTTTTTGTTCTTGGAAAGAGTTGTTTCTAGTCTTCGTTTCTCTGTGTCCTTTTTCTAACTGAAGTCCTTCTTCTCGAGTTTCAGGTTCCATTTCTATGCTTTCATAATCTTTGTACAATCATTTTCTATCCACTCTCCTTCCTCTATCGCTTGTAGCACAACCATGTATAGACTCACGTCGTACTGCACTCATTTAGGGTCAGGACTTCCTCATTGACACACACATCTAACATGGCCAATATTTCCATCCATCTGTGGGGTTAGAACTCTTCATCTGGGAATACTTGAGGCATATAAGCTCGATCTTCTACCGGCCTAGGGACCCAGAGCCTTGTTGCCACGTTATTCTCCTCTTGTCCTCTCTCTTAGCTGCCTTACACATCCATAGTTGGGTATCCTCATGCATCCAAGATTGGTCTTCCAATCCCGCACTATGGACAGATAGGTCATCCTCTTCTTTATGTATCGAATTCCATTGAAAAGGCGGGACATCGTGATACGCGTATGCACTACGCTTAGTTGTCTCATAAAGGGTCTTCCCAAGATCATTTCATAATTACTAGCTCTCTCAAATTGACAGATAGCTAATGTGTGTTCAAAATCTACTCCGCACGTTGTAAGCACCACATTCTCTAGTAATCCTAGGGGTTTTTTGGTGTGTCCATCAGCTAATTGTAATTTCATTCTTGTGGGTCGTAATACTAATTTTGCCCACTTCTCCCATATTTCTTTCATGGCTATTCCTACTCCTGCCCCTGTAGATGGAATCCAGATGGATCTTGAGAAAGTACGGGCTATTATGGAATGGCCACACCCCAGGAACCTAGAAGACCTACAGATCTTCCTAGGTTTATGAGGATTCTATCAAAGATTCATTAAGAATTATGCTAAAATTGTTATCCCCATGATGGATAAACTTAAAGGGAAAGGCAAAGCCTTCCATTGGGGAGACAAATAGAATCAAAGTATGGAGAAGTTGAAGTTTTAGCAATTGCTATAGCTCCACTTTTGCATATAGTTTATCCCAATAAACCCTTTATGGTTGAGACTAACACAAATGATTTCGCTATAGGAGTGATTTTAGTTCAGGATGGCAACCAGTGGCTTTTGAGAGCAAGAAGGTATAATTTGCTCAGATGAACTACTCCGTCTATGAGAAGGAGTTGTATGCAATAGTCCATGCTTTGAAGAAGTGGCATCATTACTTATATGGTGCCAAAGTTGTGATAGTGTTTAATCAAGAAAGCATTAAGTGGATTTCTAATCAAACAAACCTTAAAGGTCCTAAGGTTGGATGGGCAAAGACCCTTCACGCATTTGATTATGAGCTTAGGTATAGGAAGGGAAAGTTTAATATAGTGGCTAACTTGCTTATCCGCATGCCTATGCTCAATTGTCTTAGTTTTACTCAGATCACTAGTGGCTCACGAGGAAGGAGATACGAAAGGGAGCTCACACACAGATTGAGGCAAGGAAGAATGATCTTCTTCTTCTTCTTCTTCTTCTTCTTCTTCTTCTTCTTCTTCTTCTTCTTCTTCTTCTTCTTCTTCTTCTTCTTCTTCTTCTTCTTCTTCTTCTTCTTCTTCTTCTTCTTCTTCTATTACATAAAAGGAATGTACAAGAATGACCTAAAACAACAATATAACAAGTGCAATATATAAAGAATAGTACATAAGGAAAATCCTAATGTCTGTGGGTTGCTTCTTGCTGCTCCATGTCTATACTCAGCCTCTATACCCAACAAAGCAATAGTGGGTTGCTTCTTACTGCTCCATGTAATAGTTGCACTTCCAAGTAAGAATAGAAAGCCACTAGTTGATCTTCTATCTGGAATACAACCAGCCCAATTTGCATCAGTGTATCCATGAATGTGAAAATCTACACCAGCTTCATAAAACAATGCGTAATCCAAAGTAGCACTCACATAACGTAGAGTGCACCTCAAACATCTAGATTCAGTTTCTTGGGAACATGTATAAATTGACTTTCAAGTCGAATAGTGTAGCTTAGATCAGACCTTATAATTGTGAGATATATCAAACTTCCCACAATTTTCCTGTACATAGTAGAATTTTCCAATGCTTCACTTGATGTAGTATCCAACTTCAAATTCTGATCTAATGCATAGAAATTGGTTTACAATCAGCCATACTATACTTTTGCGGCATACTCAAGGCATATTGCCTTTGTGACATCCATATACCTATTTTTGTATGTATAAACTCAATGCCCAAGAAGTAGCATAGCACACCAAGACTTTTCATGTCAAATTCCTTGATAAGGAGTTGCTTTACCTCTTTAATGCTTGCTTCATTGTCATCTCCTACAATCAAATCATGAATGTAAATAGCCACAATCATGACGCCATCATCACCCTTGCATATAATGAATGATCTGCATCACACATAGGAAATCCAATGGTGGTCAAATAATCAGCAATCCTTGCATGCCAAGCACAAGGAGCTTGTTTAAGTCCATACAAAGCATTTTGCAACGTGCGAACATATTCTAGGTGCTTTGAATCTTCATATCCTTGTGGCTAGTTCATGTATACTTCTTCATGTAACTCACCATGTAGGAAAGCATTCTTCATATCCATCCGATGCAAAGTCCATCCTTTTGTTGTAGCTACTGCAACAAGTGTTTTGATAGTAGAAATTTTAGCTACAAGGCTAAACGTTTCCTCATAATCAATGCCATATATCTGTGCATATCCTTTTGCTACCAATCGTGCTTTGTACCTGCTTATGCTACCATCAGCATTGTGCTTTACCTCGTAAACCCACTTGCAGCCTATGGGTTTCTTTCCTTGCGATAATGGAACCAACTTCCATGTATCGTTTCCATAAAGTGCAACCATCTCCTTATCCATAGATTTTTTCCAATCTGCATTTCCAATTGCATCTTTAAAACAAGAAGGTTCAACGTCTTGTATTACCTTTGTCATGTAGGCACAATGACGAGCCATGTAACTCTCATATGTCAATTGTTGCACTAAATTTTGCATCCTCCCAAATCTTCTTGGTCCTGGGTCACTTCTCCTTGTATCATCTGCATGTGCCTTTCTTGCTCCTAGAGTCTTCACAGAGGGCAACCTAAGTTCCTCATCAAGACTCTTTTCTGAATCGTTTGAATCTCCATCAATGTCTTCAAATCCTATAGGTCTTTTCCTACCAGCAGAAATATTCTCTTTACCTTTCTTGGATGTATTTGATGAATTTCTTGGACTGAAATTTCCATGCAATCTTCCATTCCATGGATTTGAGTTGGAACTATTCCTTGGTGATGCATCTGGTCCACTCAAAACTTGAGATTCTGCACTTAGTGTTTTAGCATTTTCTTTTTCATTTGAGTCAAGATTTTTTAAGTCCTTCTTTGGCATCTGCATAGAATCTTGACATTTCATCAAACAGCACATCTCTGCTTACCTTCACCTATTGTGTGAGTGGGTTATAACATTTATATCCCTCTTGCTCAAGGGAGTATCCAACGAAGATACATTTTTCTGCTTTCGGATTAAGCTTCGTCCTCAACTCATCTGGAACATGTACATATGCAATACAGTTAAAAAATTTTATATGTGATAAGTTTGGCTTTTTACCTGTGAACCTCTCTTCAGGTGTAACTTGATGTACAATAGTAGTTGGAGTTCTATTCATGATGTATATAGTAGTGTGCACAACTTCTGTCCAATAACAATGAGGCATATTCTTCTCAGCCATCAAGGCTCTTGCTATTTCTACAATATGTCTATTTTTGTGTTCAGCAATGCCATTCTATTGTGGTGTGTACCTACATGAAAACTCACGTCCAATTCCATGACTTTTTAGAAAGTTATTGAACTCATTTGATATTTATTCACCTCCTTCATCAGATCTTAATGTTAGAATATACTTCCCTATATGCTTTTCCACCATAGCTTTAAAATTCTAGAAGTGAGTGAACACCTCACTCTTCTCTTTCATGAAATATACCCATACTTTCCATGTATGTTCATCAATGAAAGTACCATAAAACTAGCAGCCATCCTTGAACTTGACTTGTAATCCCTGGTCAACCATTTTGTCCAACAAAAACCAAATCCTTCGTTATATTTGGAGCATGCAGCACATCAGTAAGATGCTTTACCTTCCCGTCCTCCATAGACAATGCTATGTTTCCTATATGCTCAATAGGGTGTGATATGTCATCACTTGTTTCAACATATCCAAGAATAAGCAATTTTGGCAACTACTAAACCATTCCACATGATAGGTCATGTGATTTGAAGTACCTGAATCAACATACCAGACATTACCATTTGATTTCGAAACATCGGTAGAATTTTATTCATCATATGATGTTGAACCATGAATAACTTCTTAGAATCATCTACAATTGTGGATGCATAGTTGTTTTGTTGCCTTATGTTATTTTGATGCTTCAACCTACAATCATGTTCAACGTGTCTAGGTTTACCACAATTCCAACATCCTTTACTGTCATTACTTGAATCATTTATTTGGAAATTTATGCAGCCTCTTTGGCTCCCCCTACCTCAAAATTGTCCTCTACCTCCTACATGATTCTGATGTTGACCTTGGTCTTGGTTATTGTTTCCTCTTCCACTTCCGGAACCTCTCGCTCTGCCTCTTCCTCTACCAAATTAGAATACTTGCTCATAACTAGGTTTTCCTTGGGAGTTTGAGTCCTCACCAAGATTCTTTTCTTGAATAATCAACATGGACAATAGATCAGCTCCTAAACCATGAAGGCTCACTTCCACCTTATCATCATCATCTACATTCACGCTAATAGATGCAAGTGACTCACACATGCTTTTGATTTTCAAGGTGTAGTCACTTTTTGACATGCCCTTTTTCTCCAATGTATGCAACTCGTTCTTGAGTTGCAATTTCTTGCCTTTGTATTAGTCTCATACAATGTGACCAAACTGTTCCAAGCCTCTTTTGGAGTCTTGACATCTTGTATGTGTGCAATCATGCTAGCATGTATGCTAACAGATAGCCAATACATTACCTTTCATGCTCCTTGATTCCATTCCCTATATGCTCTGAATTGGTCCGCAGTCTGATTCCTCTCTGGTAATTGCAGAGAATTTTTGTTCTCTCCTTTGACGTACTTCCAGTAACCTTTTCCCATCAGGAAATTTGTCACTCTGAATCTCCAAGCATGGAAGTTGTTCTTGTCCAACTTATCACTCATAAGCTGACTCATTCCATCTATGTTTGCCATTTCTGTAGCACATCACAACACTGCAAAAACACTACAAGCAATATCTCTGCTTGAACACTGTTGCACTATGGCATGATAGATTGAACTTAGAAAAACATAGTTTTTGTGTATCAACAATACACAGAATCGCTTGAACTTCTAGATTTGGAATATTTGAGTGTTTTTGAAAAAAATGCAAGTTATAGTTTTGCAAACTGAGCTAGTTTTCCTATGGGCCCCACCTTGCAAGTTCGAAACAAAGATCGAGATGGCTCCAAAACAAAAATCTGATAAGAAATCAGTGACCCTAAATGGAGCCTTCTCACGTACTCTTTATCGTCAGCCTTCTCCACAAGCTCTCTACAGCCACACTAGCTCTGATACCATGTGATGAGGAGGGAGATAAGGAAGATAGCTCACACACAGATTGAGGCAAGGAAGAATGATCTTCTTCTTCTTCTTTTTCTATAACATAAAAGGAATGTACAAGAATGACCTAAAACAACAATACAAATAGTGCAATATATAAAGAACATTACATAAGGAAAATCTTAATGTTTGTGAATGAGTGACTGGCAAGAAACAAATGTGCCATCACTCTCAATAGATAAATCTACTAAAGTTCAATGAAGTATCCCTGACATATACGGCGTGACCACTATACATGTTAGAGAAATGAAAAAGTGATACATATCATCCTTGATCATCACATGTTGAGCTTGATATCTCAACATAGTGAGCTACTTGAGTCCATAAGAGGGAAATTTAAGCTTCATCCTGCATATTTTGAGAATTGGGAAGCCATTGAGAAAGGGAACCATGATATAAGGGTTTCCAATGAGGATGGAGTATTGATGAGTACTCAAGAAGGATTCAAGTGGAAAAATCACAATATCCATGATGGATATATGTTATATAAAGGTGAGTTAACACACCTAGTGTGGGACACCCAGGAGTTAACAAGACTTATGATCTTGTTAAAAGGTAGTTTTACTGGCATGTACTTCATAAGGACATCCTAAAGTATGTGCTTAAGTGCACTAAATGCAAGGTCAATATAGTTAAAAGATTGAGGGTTGGAAGACTACTCCACCCATTGGATATTCCCAATGGGAAGTTGGAGAGTATCTCCATGGATTTCATGGTATGATTACCTAAGACACAGAGAGGGCAGTCTGGCTAATTGTGGATAGGATAACCAAAATGGTTAGGTTTATTCTTACATGTACAGTGAAGACACCTAGGTTAGCTAAGTTGTTTGTGGAGAACCTATGTCGATTATATGGTCTTCCTCTAAACATAGTTTTTTATCAAGATAGGAAGTTCACTAGCCACTTTTGTAGAGCAGTCTTCAAAAGGTTGGGTACAAAACTTAGCATGAATATGGTCGAGCATCCACAATCAAATGGGCAAACAGAGAGGGTTAACCAAATCCTAGAGGATATGCTTTGAGCATATGTGAATGAAGGGCAAACTAATTGGGAAGAGTACATACCTATATTAGAGTTTGCATATAATAGTGACAAGCACTCTTCCATTGGGCATATACCATTTATGCTTATGTACAAGTTTTAGCCAAGAGCTCCTCATGTAGTAGGGTTACAAAATGAGAAAGTCCAAGTTGCAAAGGACTTCTTGGAAGAGATGAACTATATGCTTAGGCTTGCTAAGGACAACATTACATGAGCTCAGATAGAGCTAGAGCCTATGATGACCCTCAAAGGGAAGATATCAACTTTGAGGTAGGAGAGCAAGCCTATCTTAGAGTTCCATCTAGCTATGAAACAATGAACATGGGACCTTGTTCAAAACTATCTCCTAGGTATTGTGGACCATTCCAAATACTTAAGAGAATAGGAAAGATGGCTTACTAGCTCCAACTTCCTAAGAATAGCTAGATCCATCTAGTATTTCATGTTAACTCGCTTAAGAAAAGGCTAGGTGAATCTGACAACCTCATTCCAAATATTGAGGTAGTAGAGCCTATTTCTATTCAATCTATTCCACATGAGCCTGAGAGCATACTATGCACCCAAGAGAAATGCATGAGGAGTCACTTATATAATGAGTATCTAGTAAAGTGGAAAGATAGTTCAAAGGATAGTGCCACATGGGTTCAGAGACAGTTTCCCAATTTTAGATTAGCTTCCCAAGTGTCTTCTTAAGGGGAAGGATATGGGGAAACAACAAGCAAATATGACCATGTACACTGGATACATGGGGTTTTGTGAGAGTACTATTCCATTATTTCTCTCCTTCTTGGAGGACCTGCCAATACCATTTTTGGGAAAAAGATGGACTTAAGGGGAAGGAAATGTTATATTGGAGTATCCTTGGGGAGATGGGTGGGAGCCACCCCTTAGAACTAATTAGATGGGATCACACATGATTGCCATGTGGCATCCATGTGTGAAGCCATTTGGGAGCTCCTTAAGTTGTAACAAGAGACAGAGAGAGAGAGAGAGAGATAGAATCAAGTGGGATGTACATAGTTGGGTGGTAAAAGCAAGGCATGATTCTCCATGTATCCATTCCATGTTTATAATTGGCCCAACTCCTAGCTTTTGCCTCATGCTCTGTGCATGGATGACCCCCAAATGGAGGCCTTCATGGAGGAGTAATGTGAATCCAGACCCCTGTGACAAGTTGCTTTAATGGTTTCCCTACCTAACATTTAGATGTTTTCTTTAAATCTAACCACTCCAGATCCTCTATAAAACCTCCCACTTTATTTTCCAATTCTAAGCTAGTATCAATTATGTCATCCAAGGTCATTTATCCAAAACAACATATGATCATAATTTGACGTAGGCTAGGTACTAATCCATAGATGAACCACTGGGTGATTACATCTTTTAGTAGAGTATTGTCCTCCCGAATTCACCGTAAATGAGTTTTAAAATTTATGGCATAGCCTTGCACCACTTGCTATGGTTCTTATCTATTACTTTACAGAAAGTTTAAAATTTGTGCAACAATATTGGTCTTCCTAAATCGATGTAAGAAAGACTCTTTTATTGTGGTATATCGTTGGAGTTTGAGCTCTATGGAAGCACACAAATAGCACGAGGAAGAAGAAGAAGCTTGGAGCACAACACACAATACTGAATGTATTACCACTAGAATGTACAAAGATAAGTAACATGTTAGGGCTATAGATGTATATACAAGCTGGGGGAAAAAACCTCCTAAAGAGGGAAAAAAGTACATCGATGGTCCTAGCATGTTCGCACACATCACTACCTAAATACATCAACAAATTCCCCCTGGGAGTGATGCGGTGAACAAGGAGTTGACACTCATATATAAGGAAGTGCCAAGCTATGTGGAATCAATCCACAAAAGGAAATAAGCCTAAAGCATTGTGGAAAGCTTCAAACTTCTCGGTAGGCAGAGCCTTTGTGAAAAGGTCTCCAATGTTCCCCTGTGTGGGCACATATGCCAAGCTGATCTCTCCACCAAAGAACCTCTCCTTGACATAATTATGATAGTGCATCTCAATGTGCTTGGTGCGAGCATGGAACACAGGGTTCCTCGCAACTGCCAATGCGCTCTGATTGTGAGTAAAGATGGTGGTGGCAAAAGACTGAACAACACCCAAATCATCCATAAGGCATCTGAGCCACACACACTCAATAGTCGTTGTGAAAGCTTCCCTATACTCAGCCTCAGAATTAGAAGTGGCCACAATAGGCTGCTTCTTGCTCTACCAAGATATGCATGAGCTACCAAGCATGAAGCAAAAACAACTAGTGGACACACGAGTGTCATAGTAAGAATCAGAAAAAGCATATAAATCTAGTTGTAGTGATCCCACCTTGGGATAAAACAATCCAAGTAGCTGGGTACCACTCAAGTAGCGAAAGATGTGCTTAACTGCCTGCCAATGCTTGACACTTGGGCAATGCATAAATCTGCTCATATATGAGATAGCAAAGTAAATATATGGTTGAGTAATGCATATGTAAATCAAGCATCCAACAGCTTGCTGATAGAGAACAACATCAAATGCATCTCCAGCATCATGAAGACTCAATCATAAACATGTCTCCATAGGAGTGGCAATAGGTTTACAATCTTCAAGGCCAAAATGCTACAATAATGTGTCAATATATTTCGTTTGACACAAAACTATTTTGTCATCAACTTGCATAAACTGAATGGCCAAATAATGATGCAAATGCCCCAAATCAAACATCTAAAATGAGGCATGCAAATCAGCCTTAAAATCAGCAATATGCTTCTCATGTGGACCAATGAGAAGCATGTCATCAGCATACACAACAATGATCAGAAGCACATCATTTGCATGCTTAACATATAAGGTGCTTTCAGTTGGAATATTCTCAAAACCATGTGCAATCAGATAGGCATGTATCTTTTCTTACCAAGCACGTGCTGCTTGCTTTAAACCATATAATGCCTTCTTTAACCTCCACACCTGGTTTTCATGCCCTTTTGGCACAAAGCCATGGGGCTGAAAAACATACACTTCTTCATGCAAGACACCATTCACAAATGTTGTTTTAATGTCCAACTGATGTACATTCCAACCATGACGAGCTACAAGTGCACAAATGCTATGAACAATAGACATTTGGCAAGTACGAGCAACGGTCTCATCAAAATCAATTCCTCTTTCCTGAGCATAGCCCTTTGCAACAAGCCTAGCCTTATACCTGTCAATTGTTCCATCAGGCTTACGCTTTAGTTTGTATACCCACTTAGTGCCAATGGCCTTCTTGCCAGGAGGCAAGTCACATAAAGACCAGGTGCCAATTTTCATAATAACATCATATTCTGATTGCATAGAAGCAATGCAATTTTCATACATTTATGCTTCATCAAATGAAACAGGCTCATTCTCATCATAGAGACTAGAGACAACCATAGCATAGCAATATGATGCAAAACAAGCACTATGAGAGCTAGAAAGAGTATGATATGACGGAGGTGCATCTAGTTTGTTGTCTCGCAAAGTCTGCACTAGCCATTTTGGCATAGTTTTTGCCTCTTAAATATCAGCTCTCTCATCCACAAGTGCATCATGTAAATATGCATCAGAAATGGAATGATCTGCATCATCCCATGAAACCTATAGAGGTTGAAAAGTTACCTCATTTGGACAAGCACTAGACTGTCCACCTGCAAAGAAAGGCAACAAGGTGTCATACATGTCTTTGGAGCTAACAGATGTCTCCTTAGTGCATGAAAGTAATGGTTGAATGGCATCTTCCACAAATACAACATCACAGCTAACCAAATGTGTTTAGTCTATGGATGATAGAGACAATAGCCTTTACTTTCAAAACTGTACCCAACAAAAATACATTTCACTGCTTTATCATCCAATTTTCTACATTGTTGTTCAGGCACTAATGCATATGCCAAATAACCAAAAACACGCAGATGAGCAACAGATGGCTTGTGACCATGCCAAGCCTCATATGGAGTGATAGATTGCAGTGCTTTCGTGGGACACCTGTTAAGTACATATGATGCACACATAACAACTTCAAGTCAGAAACTATGTGGTAAAGTCTGACTCTTGACCATACACCTCAGCATCTCCATGAGAGACGTGTTCTTCCTTTCAGCAACTTCATTCTGTTGAGGTGTATATGGCATTGTACACTAATGTTTTATCCCATGTTAAGCCAGAAATGCATTAAATTCATAAATATATTCCCTCCCTCGATCAGAATGGAGGATGCCCATTTTACATGTTAATAGATTTTTAGCCAAAACCAAAAATTGTTTGAAGCACATAAACACTTCAGAGTTTGCCTTCAATGGATATATTCATGCATGTCTGGAAAAATCATCCATGAAAGTCACGAAGTAAAGATAGTTCCCAAAAGAAGGTGTCTGCATAGGACCACAAACATCACTATGAACAAGCTGCAATTTCTAAGTAGCTCATGGGTCAAAACTGCAAACAATAGTAAGCGCCCATTCTTCATTCTGCACAAGATTAGCAGAATCTGTTTTTGGTTTAGAGGCCTCTGCAACAACCATTCCACCCTCTTTTTTCTTTGCCTCATTTGTAGCCAGTTTTGGCCAATTCCTTATGACATGATCGTTTCCTTTACAGTACTTACAAAAGAATTTTTGCTTTTGTGATTTCTTCTCATCTTTGTCTTCCTTCTTCGAATATGCAGCATTTGTAAATTTTTGCTTACTAGTAGATAAGCTCCATTTACCTTTGCCCTTTTGATTAGGGAGGAAAGCTTGATATGCAACACGCATAATGGATGTGTTCTGCCTAGACTCATCTTCCTACAACAGAACAGAGACTAACTCCTCAAATGTCAAGCCATTTGGAGTGCCATTCATCATCAAATGAAAAGTAGAAGCAAAACTCTGATATGAATCAGGAAGACCGTTCAGAATGGTCTGCACAAGTGAGCTATCTAGTATAACTTCATTAGCGAAAATCTTGTTCCTTCAAGTCTTTGATCTTTGTTAGAAAATTGTCCATAGAATCACCTTCATTTATGTGCTCACTCCCCAATTGTTTTCGGAGGTAAGCAACACGAGCCTCGTTCCTTGCCTAGTATAAAATGCTAAGTGTATCCCAAGCATCCTTAGCTGTTCTACAAGAGCGAGTGTGAGGAATAATGGCTTGTTTGATAGACAAGGCTATCAATGCATGTGCTTGAGCATCTCTGCCATCCCAATGAATTTGCTCTATAGTAGGTGTAGCAAAAACCATAGCATGAACAGGAATCTGCAGAATATCACCATCTTCGATGCCATCTTCATCAGCTTCAGTACCTATATTTGCAGGTGAAATAGGACGTTTTTCAACACCCTGCACAATATTCCATAGTCCTTTTGTGACCAATACAGGATGCATCATATAAGCCCATAATGGGTAATTAGTACCATCCAACTAATCATCAACAGCCAACATATGGAATGCATCACTACTTTCAGCCATAGCCACTGACTAAAATACCCTGATGCGACTGTATCTCAAAAAATTAAACAAAACTACCCTGTCGAGTGTTGCTAAACCTGTAGCAGACTTCGAGATGCTTATACTGGCAAACCAAAACCTGTATATATCTTTGGCACAAAAAGATGAAATAGCCTGCACAAGCACTGCGATAGTGCATTCGGAGACTGTGATCGAAGGGGTGTCAATGACGCCCTAGATGAAGCGATGACCTACTCTGATACCAATTGTTGGAGTTTGAGGTCTGCGGAAGCACGTGAAGAGCACGAGGAAGAAGAAGAAGCTTGGAGCACAATACACAATACGGAATGTATTACCACTGGAATGTACAAAGATAAGTAACCCGTTAGGGCTATAGGCGTATATACAAGCCGGGGGGAAAAACCTCCTCAAGAGGGGGAAAAAGTGCCATGATGGTCCTAGTGTGTTCACACACATCACTACCTAAATATATCAAGACATATGTAATGAGATTATTAAACTCGAACTCAATAAGCCAACGAGCTGCTTTGTTGACTAAAGTGGACAAAAAAACTCAGGCCTTATATCTAAGTTGGTTGTGAGTTTTCCTGATTCTTCAAGGATATTATAATTAATTTTGCAAGTTCTCACATGGGCATCCAGGTCATCTCCCCGAAATCCCCCAAATTTAGTGTATGTTACTCCCTAAGGGATGATTTTACTTCCTCGTTCATCTAAGCCACTCGTTCATCTGAAGCCATCTCGCAAATATCGATCGAGGTACTCGATCTAGGGGTATATAATTATTGATCCACAAAGTTATCCCACAAGGATTTAACATCCTGAACTACAAAAGTTTTTAAATCAAAAAAATTTTTCGAATGACTTCGTTCTCATACAACTTGAGTGGTATCAATTCCGATGATTTCCCATATGACTTCAGTTTGACCCGAATCATTACGATAGACTTGAGTAGAATTATGGTACTTTTTGATGGCCTTCTAGTATCAATTGAAAAATTTATGATTAATTCCAATAGAATGATGGTAGTCCTCGAAGGTGTTTCGTTGCTTTCTTGTAAAAGGTTCACATTTCCAAAGTCTTGTGAGGTACTTTCGGACTTAATCACCCTTTTCGTTACACTAGGTGCTGTCAATTGACTATGAAGAGGTATTGGGCATTTATTTTCCCAATACTTCGGGTATTTATGAAACATCAGCATATGCTGTTAGACTCAAGATATGGCAGGCAAGAGATGGTTGAACCACAACTTAAGAGAGAGGATTAGGAAGTAATCCTCAACCATGGCTTTTGGGGCAAGTGGTTAGCCCATCATACTCCTAGCCAATAGGTCATGAGTTCAAATCTCACAATTGGTATGAGAGCCTAGGAAGTAGGCTTGGGCAAAGTGGATGGAAGGCGTGCGTGTCGCTTTCAAAGATGAGCCCAACAAAGATTAGAGTGTGTCTCCCGATCCATAGGTCCGATTTAGACATGTAAGATACCACTGGAAATCTCTCGAGACAAACTTTCCAATGGAAGCACTAGATTGAGGATCCAAGATACTTAACATAGGTGAGAACTAGGTTCAAGATACTGAGGTTGAGAGCAAAGGGCTCAAGAGACTAAGGTTGCGAACAAGGAAAGTTTGTAGGCAAGTGTCCAAGATGCACAAAGGCAAGGTTCAAGAGACCAAGGTTGAGAGCAAGGGTTCAAGAGACCACGGTTGAGAATAAGAAGGTTCAAGACACTATGCAAGGGTTAGGACATCAATTCAAGGGGAGGTCAAGGATTGATCATTGAGGATAATGATCTCTAGAAGGGTAAGAGAGTGTTAGACTCAAGATATGACAGGCAGGAGATGGTTGAACCACAACCTAAGAGAGAGGATAAGGAAGTAATCATCGACCATGGCTCTTGGGGCAAGTGGTTAGTCCATCATACTCCTAGCCAATAGGTCATGAGTTCAAATCTCACATATGTGATCAGACAACCAATGAATTGTTCCCTTAATAATCTCTCTCTATAACACCAATCTCCTTACAAATATCACTCCACAAACCAACCAATGAATTGTTCCCTTAATAATCTCTCTCTATAACACCAATCTCCTTACAAACATCACTCCACAAACCGTATCTTTCCATAGAAGCAATCCCTAATAGGATCACCAATGTTAGTCTAAAGTCTCCCTATCAATAACTTCATAAACAAACTCTACATAGAGGTTGATTGTACTAATAGTAGTCTAAGTTCTTAGCTCCTGAGGCTAAACTATTATGCTAACCCCTTAAATTTTCCTATCAGAACAACAATAAATTTTCACTTCGTCTTAAAATCATTGTGCTTACCATAAGCTTCTTTGCATTTAGTGTTATTGTCGATTCCACCAATACAAACTTAATCTTTTTCTTAATTACATGGTCGTTATTCCAAAATTTCGAATAGCACTCAATCTTCAAAGTTCAAAACATAGAAATACAATTACTAGAAAATTCAACGAGAAGGATTATAGGCAAAATGCCACATACTCAAACTATACTCTTGTTTCATTAATAAAAGAATGAATACAACGGATTTGCTTTTGCTTTTCCGATTTATGGCAACATCTTCCTAGATTTTATTCATAAATCGACAATTGAAAAACTTCTTCCTCATGTTACAAATGGGTCCACTCAATATGCTACCTTGGATATGTTTAAATGAGCACTCCTTGTAATATTTTGGCCCAAGATTCAATACTTTCAGATCGGCTTGACCTCAACCCTTGAAAGTGGTGGTTATGGGATAAAAGGGATCAAATGTGTGGATCGAAGAGTAGTTCAAAAGACACTTTTTGTGTTAGAATAAATTTATATAAAAAAACTAGCGAGTAAAAAAAAATTAACTTGTGATGTTTAATTAGGACGATCAACAATCTGATATCTCTATAATTTGACCCCCGGAAGTGAGGGATAAAGGGGATAAAAGGGGTTCTATAATTTGACCCCCGGAAGTGAGGGATAAAGGGGATAAAAGGGGTTCTGAATGTGTGAGTTGTTTTTTCCAAATTTCAAACCTAATGGAAGAGTAGGTCAAATATCAACCTTTCAAATAAGAAATGAAATCTATTGAGTAAAAGGGATTTAACTTGTGACACCGACCTTGAGTCCCCCTCCACGGCCTTCCAGTCAATAAGGAAAGAATTTGTTAACACACGGGCTTGAATCCCTGCAAGGCCCTCTACTCAGTATCAGTAAGTAATCAAGGCATCCGTTAACACACGACCTTGAGTCCCTACAAGGTCTCAATAATGACGGAATTTGTTAACACACAACCTTGAGTCACTACAAGGGCCTCTCCTCGAGTGTAGCCCTCTTCCTCGGTTAGGTCGAAAAAAAATGGTCAACAACAAATAAAGATTGTTAAAATCATGCTCACCCAACTCTACCCAAATCAATGCCTTTCGAAGTCTTCAGGATATTGATTCCCAAATGGTGTTTTAGTGTTGACTACCAACTTGCAAATTCCATACGACAGAGAACTCCGAAAAACATAAACTTGCCTTGGAACAAGCGACCACATGTGTGTGTGTGTGTGTGTGTGTGTGTGAGAGAGAGAGAGAGAGAGAGAGAGAGAATTTATCTACTACAAAACTTTTACAAGCGAGCTAGACAATGGAGCATAGAAATGTTTAATTATTATATGATCCTTGCTATAGTTTACAAAAGCATGAATTCACAGCTATCTACCTACATTATTACCTGCTATCTACCCACCTACTTGCCATGTCTGCGAGAATCTCCATTTGAAAGGGAGAAATTGTCAGTGCTTAGATCCCGCATCGATGAGAAAGTCCCCTTGCTACCTACACGCACATGGAATGTAGGCTTTTGGGTTGTTGCTATTACTGAGGAGGTTATCTTTCCATCCAATACAGACAGAGAGTGCCGTCTTTTGGACGTAGAATCACTCCTTTGAGCTGTTGCTGTCGTTGTTGTGGAAGCAGAAGTACTCGGAGAGTCAGCTTTAGTCTTGGGCGATTCAAGTTTTGACTTTGAAAAGTCTGTTCTCTGCTTTGGTGAATCAGATTTCTGTTTCGGGCTCGTGACGGTCCGTAACTTAGCTTTGGAGGACATGGTTGTGGCCATGTAGCTCGGAACACCTGGAGATTGATTCTCTGACTGTGCATTCTTTGAACCTACAGAACTGATGTTCTTGGTAGGGATGTCATTAGCAGCCCTCGTGCAGGCTGAAGCTGTGGATATATTGCATCCCCCATTCGGCTCTGATGAATAATCAATTTCAATGGGCTCAACATCTTTGAATTCAGCTGATTCTGCAGCAGTAGCCTGTGGTTCTATTAACTTCCATGTTCCATCCCCATTTGTATGATCATCACAAGAATGTTGTCCTCCATCTTTCTGCCCATTAGAGCTGCCAACAGTGTTCTCAGTAGCGCACACATCATCGATCTCCGTGGCATGATTAATCTCAGCTTTGCAGGTTCCATTCGATACACTGTGTCCCGGTCCTGGTTCATGTGACAATGTATTGGTCATTGAACTTGATGCATGCAGATCCTTGGGAGCATATGCCGATGAGCATGATCCTGATGGGGAGCACACTTCATGGGATGGTGAAAATGAGAAAACGGATGAATAGTTAGACTTCAGCTCTTCTGATTGCCCATTTGAGCTCAAAGGATATGCATTTACAGCAGCATTAACTGCAGGACATGCAGATTGTGAATTTATTTCAATCCCTGACACATGATTACCATCAGATGCATCTGACACAGTATTATTAGATTCATAAGCATTGGGTTCAGCTGCAGTCCTCATCTCAGCCTGATGGCCAACAGATATGCAGCCATCTACTTCTCGTACTGGATTGTTTGTTGGTTGATCTTCATAGAGCCTTGACTCCCTGGTTTGTGAAGTGTTTTCCTCTCTAAGGGAAGTCCGAGGAGCAGTGCTTGTGGCTTGAGGTGAGGGGACGTGCATCTGTGATTCTGCAGTCATTGCTGACTCTATCACTGACATGCTTGATTTAGGCGCTTCAAGCTTTTCTGTTTCTGGCAGGATCTTCATCTCCTTGTCCATTTTCACAATTGTAATGGATTCTTCATGCTCATCAGGTTCATGATATCTTTGAGAAAGAGATGATATGCTATCAGTATGCTCATTTGATTTTCTCCGCTCCCTCCTTGAAATGTCTGATGGTCTGGGTCCCTTACCCTTACCCTTGGTCTTCTCGGTATTCCTCTTCACAGGACTGCAATCCTCAGAATGGATTGAAGAAGGGCTCCCCTTCAAAGCAGAAGCTGCCCAGCGTTCAAGCCATGGCCAGATCCAGTGGCTTTTGTCTACCAGACTTTCAAGTCCCGAAGAAGAGCTCTGTTTTTGTGTCCGTCGATTGAGCTAACCAAAAGAGAACCAAAAAGTAGTGTTTATAAAGCCCTTGAAGCCATAATATGTATGTATGAACAAATCATTGGGATTGGCCATAACATAAGATTTTCAAATGTTTATCTATCTGCTTACCATCCTGAAAGTTGGGTAATTGAATCATTAACATAAAAAATTCACAAGGCATCTATCCACCATTATTTATGGTGGGTAATTCAAGGTAGCTAAATCATTTAAGATTGTTTGTTTCCTAGATTCAGTCATATTTTGTTCAAATTCTCATTTAAGAAAAAACAAAAATAACTTTCCTCCAAAACTTTTGCTTTCTTCCAGATTTATTACCTCTTTATTCAACTCGAGTTTGTGAAGATCAAGGTTATTGCATAGTCCAAAGAGTTTACCTGTTCCGAGAATGCATAAACAAGTGCACGCTGTCTCTTGGTCACTGCATCCTGCTTGACTTGTGCCTTGGCATGTAGCTGCTGCGCTGTAGATGTACTACTAACCCAACCATCCTGAAACAGGAGCAAAAGTCACAAGAGTCAAACACCTGATAGTACTGATGAAGAACAACAATTAATTCAAGCTGCTCTCTTACAGCTGTTTTCCTCTTTGGCTGCCTTGCTTGCTGTATATGCTTCTGAACAAGCTGGCCAAGCTCTGAGTTCCGCACACGATGCCCTCTAGCAAGGGCTTGAACCCGAACCAATGAATTAAAGCATTTCAAAGATGATGAGGCCTGCTTTCGCACCATCCATCCTCGAGCTGCTGCTTGAAGATGTATTATAGCTTTGAGAGTCTGAAAAGCTCGCCGGGCCTGTAATGAATAAACCAACAGAAAATTTGATTTGAAAAACTCAATAGGACAGTTACTCACCAGAAACACCTGTTCCAAATTATTATGCCAGAAGTGTAAGACATAACTGTTGAATTCAAAAAAATATACACTAAGGATATTCCTGCCACTTACAAGATAACCGCGAAAGGCACTCTGTATCTTTGAAGCAGCTACCTCTTCACATTTCACTGCAGTTTCTTTTGTACCAATCTGGAGGACCTCCATTCCAGCACCACTGACATCAGTTGCTTCTTCCTGACTTTTGGCATGAACTTTGGTCTCAGCGTATGTTTCAGATACAAATGAATCTCCACTAAGCATTGGTTGTGAGCTATTGAGTTTTTCACTGTCCACATTTACACACTTGATGTCAATTGCCTCAAGAGCTGGAGAAATAGCAGTTACACCTTCACGGTTCCGAGAAGAAGACTTTCCTAGACTCCCGAAGCACTTGTCCATGCTTTTCTTCCTCTGTAGGGATAGAGGAATATCACAAAATTATTGTAACAAATCCATGAATATCTAGGAAGATAAGAAACATCACACAAACATGTACATACTGGACATTCTTTGTCATCTTTTGGTGGCCTCTCTTTCGAGGGAGACTTAAAACTTCTGACACCAGCAACGAGATTTTTTAACAGCTTGCCTGACTTTCCCATCTTTATAAATCGAAATCAACAAAGCACTTCAGAGTGCACTGCAATAACAAAAATCCAAGAGTCAAAAGTACTTCTAAGAAGACGGGTCGATACCAAAGTTATGCAGAGATACAATCAGAGAAAGAGATATGTGGCATCCATAAGAGACAACAATTTAAAATCCCTCGCTTTAAAAAAGGTCTCAGACTGATGGAAACACTTTCAGTTCTGGAGTCATAGGTAAAGTTCCTCCTGATGCGATAGAACGTCAATCAGCTAATGAGAAAATTTAGATACCGATGAGTCTTTCCGAGCTTGCTTGTGACAAGCTTTCTTGGGTGCAAAAGGAAACTCAAGGCAAGTTGGACAGGTATGGGACAATGTCAGAATACCATAGTAAATAGTAACAGGAGAGTTATGGATAGACTGTACTGACTGACATATTACGAGTATTCAAACTAATCTGAGATTCAAATGGATCATTCCAGTCAGAAAGACACAAATTGTTGAGATCCAAGTAACAGAACTGCCTAATCTTGGCACGGAAAATCAGGGCCACATACATGGCATTTCTAAGCAACCACTTAAACTGAAGTTCAATCTGGAGCTTCATTCATTTACAACAGAAACCGAAGCAGCTGGGCATTCAACAACTTCATATGGTGTCGTAGATGAGGTTAACTGCAGCAAGTGCTCGGGTAAATAAAGATTCATGTGGATAGAGAAAATCCCTTGGCCATTGGTCCGTGACTTTGAGTCTGCTTTAAAGTATGGTAGTCCTAGCAGTGAAGCTCAAATCACAGTATAAACGCCAATCTACCAGTTTTCTGTCAAAAATCGAAACTGTAGTATTGATTTCCCTAATATTGACTGCTGAAGGAAACACTCTGAAGATAACCGACGCAGTTATCATGTTCTTCGTGTACAAGTAGCGTGGAAGATACTACGACGTCAACGGAGCAGTGCAAGAGCATTTCAGGAAGTGTACGTGTAACACGTGAACTGAGAGACCAACAGACTTGACGAACTCCTAGCCTTGAACGTAAGAATGCTCCAATTAATTAGCAAAGCACTTAGCAGATCATGTCGCGCGCAAGCAATTAGAAACGAATCGTTTAGCCCCAGAACATTATCTCCTACGGGTTCTTCTTTCGCCATGAGTATAAGGTGTGGGAAAGCTCCAATCTACCAGTTTTCTGTCAAAAATCGAAACTTTAGTATTGATTTCCCTAATATTGACTGCTGAAGGAAACACTCTGAAGAGAATCAACGCAATTATCATGTTCTTCATGGACAAGTAGCTTGGAAGATACTACGACGTCAACGGAGCAGTGGAAGAACATTTCAGGAAGAGTACGTGTAACGCGTGAACTGAGAGAGCAACAAGCTCGACAAACTCCTAGCCTTGAACGTCAGAATGCTCCAATTAATTAGCAAAGCACTAAGCAGATCATGTCGCGCGCAAGCAATTAGAAACGAATCGTCTAGCCGCAGACGATTATCTCCTACGGGTTCTTCGTTCGCCATGACTATAAGGTGTGGGAAAGCCCAAAAGTGCGCATATTAGTTTAGTCGATGATACTATTGCCGATAATCGTACAAACTCCTAGCCTTGAACGTAAGAATGCTCCAATCGATTAGCAAAGCACTTTGAACATCATGTCGCGCGCAAGCAATTAGAAGCGAATCGTCCCAGACGATTATCTCCTACGGACTCATCTTTCACCATGACTGTAAGGTGTGGGAAAGCTCAAGAGTGCGCATATTCGTTTGGTCGATGATACTCTTGCAGAGAATCGTACAAATAGAGCAAATCACGTCTATGTGAGCTACATGTTCAGCAAATTCTATCATGGAGAACTAAATATGAATGCTATCAGAGATTTACATCCGCTCTTGGAAATCCCAACACTTCACCCATCGTGAAGTAGACAATCTTCGAGATGTGAACATGCTTCTATGTTTCACTCACAAAAACCTAGTTTCACTCGAACGGAAGCCAGAAGCTATAATGGAGATTTCCGGCCATCCTGACCGCAAGCAATCGGAATTCCCAACAGCGTAAAAACAAAGCGTGATGGCATAGAAGTGTTTATTACCTGCCACTGCGAGGAGATGAAAGAGGTTCCGCAGATACGACCTTGCAAAACCTGCATATCAAAAGTAAACTGACGTTAACTAAACAATGCAGACGAGAAGAAAGAAGAAGGATGAAGCATGGACTGAGATGGAGCATGCATAGTATAGAGAGCGACTACAACATTCGCAATTCCGGAGACAGAAGGAGAAAGCACATTGGATTCCTACCGTTGAGCTCATTGACAGGGACTGGCTAACAGCAGACAGATGGGCACTGGATTAGACGAAAGATCATTTTGACAGTATATCCACATCTGACCTGCAACACGAAGCGCCCTCTGACGGAGAGACGTTAGCGGATATTACTACTGTGGTATGCTACCCCCCGTGGTAGAGAGAGGAAGGTGAACAAATATTGAATCGCGCATGTGGGCTCACTTGAGACCGGTCCCATCGCCTTACAGACAGCCTTTGTAGGACTCCCTAGAAAAGGGCTAAAGGTCCAGTCTCTCTTGCGCCGATTAGAGTATGCAGAGCTATTGTTCGCAATATCTTTTTTGTTTTTTGAGAGTACAATCAATTGGAAACACACTCACACACCCAACTTTGTAAGGTAGAAGCATCCATCTTTGAAGAATTCAGAGATATGTCGAGTCAAGAATTGAACTCAACACAACTTTGTAAGGTAGAAGCATCCATCTTTGAAGAATTCAGAGATATGTCCAGTCAAGAATTGAACTCAACACTTCTTTTCAGAAACTTAATTCAAAGCATCAAACCATTAGGCTACGTGGGTTTGAACATTGAAAACCTCTCTGGATATCCCAAGTATTCATGAATCACAAGTGGATATGGAAGGGGGCGAGGGATATCCTAAGAATTGAATCACAAGTGGCTATGAAGGGGGCAGGGGATATCAACCCCCCTGCATGGCAAAAAGGTGGTACAACACTATGTCTACAACAGACGTTGAGATACTATATGCCCTAGCTAAGAAATCTAAGGACATAAGATGGAAATGGCAAAGAAGTAGGTGAGGTGAACCTTGAAGTTCTAGGGATTTTGGGCAATGGCTTGGAGAAACCGAAAATGTTGTTATGGTAGATAATTAGCACTCATTGAAAAATGAAAAAATGACCTAAAACACAAAAACTAATGCTCACCCAAATCATAAGTGGATGTACCTCATGATCATATCACATAACACATTTGACCTAAATGTTGATACACATACACATAGATATACACATACACATACACATACAAAGACACAGACAAAGAAACATATACGAACACACACACACATACACATATACATATTTATACACATAAACACATACACATGCACATGCTTATCCACATCCACATACATATACACATACACATACACATAATGAGCCTGTTTAGTTTGATGAAGCACAAAATTCAGAAAATTGGATGGCTGCTATGCAATCTCAATATGATGCAATAATGAAGAATGATACTTGGTCTTTATGTGACTTGCCTCCTGGCAAGAAGGCCATTGGCACTAAGTGGGTATACAAGCTGAAGCATAAACGTGATGGTACAGTTGACAGGTATAAGGCTAGGCTTGTTGCAAAGAGTTATGCGCAGGAAAGAGGCATTGATTTTAATGAGACCTTTGCACCTACATGGCGTATGACTACTATTCGGAGCATTTGTGCACTTGCAGCCCATCATGGTTGGAATGTACATCACTTGGACATTAAAACTGCATTTCTGAATGGTGACTTGAATGAAGAAGTGTATGTTTTTCAGCCCCGTGGCTTTGTGCAGAAAGGGCATGAAAACCAGGTGTGCAGGTTAAAGAAGGCATTATATGGTTTAAAGCAAGCACCACGTGCTTGGTATGAGAAGATACATGCCTATCTGATTGCACATGGTTTTGAGAATAGTCCAACTAAAAGCACCTTATATGTTAAGTGTGCTAATGATGTGCTTCTGATCATTGTTGTCTATGTTGACGATATGCTGCTGCACCACTATTTGGGCATTCAGTTTATGCAAGTTGATGGTGGAATGGCTTTATGTCAAACGAAATATATTAACACATTATTGCAGCGTTTCGGCCTTGAAGACTGTAAGCCTATTGCCACTCCTATGGAGACAGGTTTACATTTGAGTCTTCATGATGCCGGAGATGCATTCGATGTTGTTCTCTATCAACAGGCTGTTGGATGCTCGATTTACTTATGCATTACCCAGCCAGATATTCAGTTTGCTGTGTCACAGATGAGTAGGTTTATGCATTGCCCAGGAGTCAAGCATTGGCAGGCAGTTAAGCACATCTTTCACTATTTGAGTGGTACTCAACTACTTGGGTTGTTTTATCCCAAGGGGGGATCACTACCGCCTTTGCATGCTTTTTCTGACTCTGATTGGGTTGGTTGCTATGACACTCGTGTGTCCACTAGTGGCTTTTGTTTCATGCTTGGTAGCTCATGTATATCTTGGTTGAGCAAGAAGCAGCCTACTGCCACTTCCAGTTGTGAGGCTGAGTATAGGGCAGCTTTCACAGCGATTGTTGAGTGTGTGTGGCTCAGACGCCTTATGGCTGATTTGGGTGTTGGTCAGACTTCTGCCACCACCATCTTCACTGACAGTCAGAGCGCATTGGCAGTTGCGAGGAACACTGTGTTCCATGCTCGCACTAAGCACTATGAGGTGCATTATCACTATGTCAGGGAGAGGTTCTCTGCTGGGGAGATCAGCTTGGCATATGTGCCCGCGCAAGAGAACATTGCAGACCTTTTCACGAAGGCTCTGCCTAGGGAGAAGTTTGAAGCTTTTCGCAAAGCTTTGGGCTTACTTCTTTTTGTGGAGTGATTTCCACATAGCTTGGCACTTCCTTATACATGAGTGCCAGCTCCTTGTTCACCGCATCATTCCCAGGGGGGATTTGTTGACATATTTAGGTAGTGATGTGTGTGAACACACTAGGACTGCCGGGCAACTTTTTTCCCTCTTTACGAGGTTTTTTCCCCCCGACTTGTATATACGCCTATTACCCTAATGGGCTACTTATCTTTGTACATTCTCTAATAATACATTCAGTATTGTGTGTTTTGCTCCAAGCTTCTTCTTCTTCCTTGTGTTGTTCGCGTGCTTCCGCAGACGTCTAACTCCAACACTATGCACTTGCAGCTCATCATGGTTGGAATGTACATTAGTTGGACATTAAAACCACATTTCTGAATGGTGAATCATGTGAAGAAGTTTATGTATTTTGTCCCCATAGTTTTGGAAAAAAGGGCATGAAAACAAAGTGTCCATGTTGAAAAAGGCATTATATGGTTTGAATCAAGCACCATGATTGGTATGAAAAGATACATGCCTACTTAATTCACATGGTTTTGAGAATAGTCCAACTGAGATCACCTTATATGTTAACTATGCAAATGATGTAATTCTAATCATTGTTGTGTATATTGATGATATGGTGCTCACTAGTCCTATGAGAAGCATATTGCTGAATGTAAGGCTGATTTGCATACCTCTTTTGAGATGTCCAATTTGCAGCATTTGCATCATTAGTTGGGCATTCAATTTATGCAAGTTGATGGGGAATAGCTTTGTGTCAAACAAAATATATTGACACATTATTGTATCATTTTGGCCTTGAAGGTTGCAAGCCTATTGCCACTCCTATGGAAACATCTTTATAGTTGAGTTTTCATGATACTAGAGATACATTTGATGTTGTTCTCTATCAGCACGTCGTTGGATGATTGATCTACTTATGCATAATATGTCTTGATATTCACTTTGTTGTCTCCTATATGAGCAAGTTTATGCATTGCCCACGTGTCAAGCATTGGTACGCAATTAAGTGCATCTTTTACTACTTGAGTGGTACCCTAATACTTGGATTGTTTCATCCCAAGGGGGATCATTACTGCCAGATTTACTTTTCTTTTTCATTTGAATGGGCTGGTTGTTATGACACTTGTGTGTGTCCACCAGTTGTTTTTGCTTCATGCATGGTAGCTAATGCATATCTTGGTTGAGCAAGATGCAGCCTATTGTGGCCACTTCTTGTTGTGAGGCTGAGTATAGGGCAACTTTCATAGTGATTGTTGAGTGTGTGTGGCTCAGACAATTTTTTGCTAATTTGGGTGTTGGTAAGTCTTCTGCTACCACCATGTTCAGTGATAGCCAGATCACGTTGGCAATTGTGAAGAACCCTGTGTTCCATGTTCAGTGACAGCCAGATCACGTTGGCAATTGTGAAGAACCCTGTGTTCCATGTTCACACAAAAGCACATTAAGTTGCATTATCATTATGTTAGGGAGAGGTTATACTAGAAATATCAGTTTGGCATATGTGCCCACATAGGATAATGTTGTAGACCTCTTCACAAAGGCTTTGCCTAGGGAGAAGTTTGAAGCTTTCTGCAAAGCTTTGGGCTTACTTCATTTTGTGGATTGATCTCTTTCCACATATCTTGGCACTTCCTTATACATGAGTGCCAATTCCTTGTTCACTGCATCATTTCTAGGGGGGACTTGTTGATATATTCTGATAGTGATATGTATCAGCACACTTAGGATGCCGAGGCACTTTTTGCCTCTTTAGGAGGTCTTTTCCCCAGCTTGTATATATGCCTATAACCCCAACGGGTAACTTCTCTTTGTACATTCACTTGGTAATTCATTCAGTGTTGTGTTGTGCTCCAAACTTCTTCTTCTTCCTTTTGTTTTTCATGTGCTTTCATAGACCTCAAACTCCAACTTATATATGTATGTGTTCCTTTGTACGTATGTGGGTTTTGTGTGTGCATTGATGTATGTGTTTTTGTGTATGTATGTTCATTCATGTATGTGTTTGTGTTCTGTGTGCATTATGAATGTGTTTATATGTGTTAGTTTTTTTGTATTTTTGAAACAAATATGCTTAACATGCTATGTGAATGTGTTATGTATGTGAATATTTTGTGTGTGTATGTGTGTGAGGACATGTATGTGAATATGTGTGTGTGAAAGTGTATATATATATATATATATATATATATATATATATATATATGTATATATATATATATATATATATATATATATATATATATATATATATATATATATATATATATATATATATATATATATATATATATATATATGTGTGTGTGTGTGTGTGTGTGTGTGTGTGCATTTATGTGTCTTTGTTTATGTGGTAAGGGTATGCATGTGTGTGCATTTATGTATATGGATGTTGTGTGAATGCTTGGATATGTGTGGGTATTAATAGATATCGTAATGTATGTATATGTGAATGTGGCTATCTATGTATGTCTATTTGCATGTGTAACTATAAGGGTATCTATTAATGTGATTTTGTATGTGTTTATGTGTACATATATGGTTATATGTGGATATGTGTGTATTAATGTATGCGTTTGTGTGGGTATGTATGTTTTGATGTATGTATTTAAGTGTACATAAATGTATGCTTGTGGTGAGTCTAGGCCTTTATGTATGTGTGTATGGAACTATCAAATAGTTATTTTAACTGAACCTTACTTTAAAATATTAAAAAAAATTAATAAAATGAAATAAAATAAAACAAAAACTTTAACAAAAATAAAATAAAATCAAAAGTCTACAATAAAATAGAAAATAAAAATCATATGTGTGCTTATGTGTAGTTAAGCGTTTTTGTGTGGGAGTATGTGTGGTTCTCTGTATATGTGCATATATTTGTGTGTGAGTGTGTGTTTGAGTGTGCATGTGCATGAATGAGTTATTGTGCTAGTGAAGGTGAGTGAAGTACAGTGATGATGTATGTGTGTGCGTGTCTATACATATACACACATACACACACACACACACACACACACACACACACATATATATATATATATATATATATATATATATATATATATATATATATATATATATATATATATATATATATATATATATATGTGTGTGTGTGTGTGTGTGTGTGTGTGTGTGTGTGAGAATGTACTCTCATATTTTCTTTATGCTTTCTTTGCTAGGTATGTACAATCAATAGAGAGAGGGATAGAGAGAGAGAGGTGGAGCAGATAGTAGAAGTGCATCAATTGAGAGAAAGAGAGAGAGAGAGAGAGGGAGGGAGGGAGGGAGGGAGGGGAGAGAGAGAGAGAGAGAGAGAGAGAGAGAGAGAGAAGTGCTAATAGGGATGCATTATCTGAATCTTGCATGGACATGGCTAGTTTTGAGAGCGGTTCCGATTCACTTCCAAGCATATACCAATACATAGCACAATTAAACACTATGATTTGGCATATCAAGACTTTATGAGAAGATAGTGTTAAGAGAAGGGAGATAACAAAGGGAACTCTAACACACTCTCACGCCAATGATGTACACAGCTCCGAGAGCAATCCTACCACCCCGACCCATGAACAGACCGTCTGTGCCCAGAGGACCATGCTACAGATGTGGAGGTGATCACTATATCAGAGAATGTACATTGCCAAACCCACCACCACCACAACGAGTCTGGGAAGGCTACTGTAGTGACTGTGGTAAGGAACATCTTTTCAGAGATTGCCCCAAGAATCCCAACAAGGTTACCTCCAATGTGCAAATCAATGTGATAGAAGTAATAGAATCATCAGGGAGTGATAAGGAATACAATGTGCCATTGAAGGCGATAACAAGAGCAAAAGCTAGAGAGACCCCAGAAAAACCTGAAAAACACAATCAAAGTGACCTAGAGACGAATACGCCTGCACCTCAAATAGTTGAAGATTCGGAAGAGCCTGAGAAAAGTGTTGTAAGCAAACGAACACAAAGATGGAAGATCCGAAGAGATAGAATAAAGGAAAGGAAACTACAACAAAAGAAGGCAAATGAAAAGAATGAACAAACTCAAAAAGAAAAAATGAACCTGGAAGAAGGAAATAAGAATGAAAGGCATAAAAAGGATGAGATAGGATAGGTTTTAGCAGATCCCATGCCTGAAGAATTAGCCATGTGGATTCAGGCATACAAGGCACGAATAAGAGCAGGACCTACCATAGAACAACATGAAAGAGAATATCCTAGAGGTGACCTAGAGAAAGAGAGGTTGGAGATCTACAAAAAATTAATAGAAGTTGCTCAATAGACCTTAGAAAAACCTGTGTTGCCATTACCCAATACCCGATTTTCCGAAAGAGAATTCCAAGAGTGCGTCATCACTAATGATCACGAAAAACCCGAAGCAAGTAAGACACAGAATGGCAATTATTGTGAGGATAAAAGGGAAGGATCCATTGTTCCCGAAGTAGAAGGGGAATGGCCTAAAGACTTGTGGGCAAGAGTCCAAGAAGACAGGTGGAAGAAAGTGGAAGGAATTGAACCGCCCTTTGAAGAGCTAGAAGCAGAAGATGGAATAGAGGATTCAATACCTGAGTTGAATTCAAATGAAATATTACCAATTGATCCGAGTAACGAAGAAAATGATAGTGTAAAGGTTTTGCCAAATTACACAGGAGAGTACGAACATAATTCAGAATTGTATTGCATTCCCTCAATAAGGAAAAAAGAACCGAACCCATCAGTCCAAATATCGGATATCATACAACACCTTAGAAAGGTAAAAATCCCTTGTACCCTAACATTAGAAGAACTGTTGAAGGTTAAACCACATTTGAAGGAGAAATTGACCAGTCAATTGAAGATCAAGACGGAAGAAAAAGAGATATCTGATGAAGTAAACACAGTAAAGATCCCAGTGGATAAGGTAGGAGATTTTAGTGAGGGAGATGAAGGAAACACTTGCCTTCCAATTACTTATAGGGGTTATACCACCAAAGCCATCTTAGATTCCGGAGCTGGTGTAGGCATTGCTACTAGAGAAATCTGGGAGAAATGGGGAAAACCAGCTTTAAGACCAACGCGCATGAAGATACAAATGGCAAACGGACACACAGAAAGACCCTTGGGATTATTGGAACGAGTAGTTTTTACCACATGCGAAGTTGAATTTGAACACACCTTAGCAATATGTCAATTTGAAAGGGCGAGCAATTATGAAATGATACTTGGGAGATCTTTCATGAGACAGCTAAAGGTTGTGCAAGATTGGGGAAAAGATGTTGTATACCTACAGCATGAAGGAACCACCACAAGAATAAATCTCCACACATATACATATCAAGATGTTCCCCCCTTACAATGGAATCAAATTCATAAGGAGGAAGACGATCAGTCAATTCACAGCATAGGTTCTAGTGACCAATCTTGGATGAACAAGGACACTCATCTATGGATATGCCAAACTGCAAAAAAGGAAGAGGATAGGAGAAAGGGATGGCAGCAAAGGCAAGGAGTAGCTAGGTCTGTACAAGATCCAGCTTACATGCCTCAAGTCTTTTTGGATGAAGAGTTTGAACCTCACGGTTGGATGGAGATTTTAGCGACCCTCGATGTATGTGTGAACGAAGAAGTAATAACTATGAATGAATGTATTGATGAGGAAGGATATGACGTTAGTCTATATGTGGTAGTCCTTCAGGAGGATGAAGAAGGAGAAGTGATAGAGAAAGAATGGAAGGAGGACTATGAGAGCATTGAGATGGAGCAAGAACCAATGGAACCAGAGGATGAAAATAAAAAAACAGGTGTCACAGCTAACGAAAACAACCAGGAACCTACACAGAAAGAAGAGATGGAGTTAGATAAAGAACCAGAAGGTGAAGAAAACAAGCCACAAGATCAGTTTGAACTGCGAGCCCACTTCAAAAAATATGAAGTAGAAGAGAGAAAAATTGCTATTCAAATGCCTAAAAGAGAAGCACAGCCAGGAATAGCATATGACAATAAAGAACAAACCAAGAAGATAGTAGTAACCTTAGAGGAAGGAGAAGAACGATGTACTTTCATAGGACAGGATGTCTCAATGGAGGAAGAACAAGAGTTAATACGCCTCATAAGGGAATATCGGGATGTCTTTGCCTGGACCTATAAGGACTTGAAAGGAGTGATCCATCTATATGTGCCCATAGAATCCCCATGACATATGAAGCCAAACCTTCTAAACAAAGACCGTATACATACAATGATGTGTATTCAGCAAAGATAAAGGAAGAGATAGATAAGTTGTTAGATGTTGGATTCATTTACGAGATCGAACACACGGAATGGGTATCACCTTTGGTGGTTGTACCGAAAAAGAATGGGAAGTTAAGAGTGTGCATCAATCTTAAGAAAGTAAATGCCGCGACCATAAGGGATAGTTACCCATTACCCATTACGGATCATCTGTTGGAAAGAGTGGAAGGGAAGGAAGTTTATAGTTTTTTGGATGGCTTTTCAGGGTATAATCAGGTAGCCATTGCTCCTGAGGACCAACATAAAACCGCTTTTGCAACTGAATGGGGAGTATATGCCTTTAGAGTCATGCCTTTTGGTCTAACTAATGCCCCAGCCACCTTCCAAAGATTGATGTGCCATGTATTCAAAGAGTTCTTGAGAAAGAGTATGGAGGTATACGTGGACGATCTATGTACTTATTCAGCTATACGATCAGAGCACATCCCTGAACTAGAAAAGATATTTGCCAAATGTCGACAATATCGAGTATGCCTCAACCCAAAAAAATGTGTCTTCATGGTTCGACAAGGAAAAATATTAGGACATACTGTCTCTAAAAATGGAATTTCAATTGATGAAGACAAAATCAAAGTAATTCTGGATTTACCAAGACCAAAGACTGCTAAAGAAGTACAAGCATTTATGGGACACTGTGGATACTACCGAAGATTTATACATATGTATGCCATAATTGCTAGACCTCTCTATGCACTCTTGTCTCAATTTAATTGGACCGAAGAATGTGAGAAAGCCTTTAATGAGTTAAAGAATCGATTGAGTTCAGCACCAATCCTTCGAGTACCTAACTGGAATAAGCCATTTCACATTCATGTGGATGCTTCCAAGTTTGCCATTGGTTGAATCTTAGCTCAACCTACAGATACAGGAAAGCTAGACCACCCTATAGCCTATGCCAGTAGAAAATTAAATCAAGCAGAGCGCAATTATACCACAACTGAGAGAGAAGGCCTAGGGATGGTGTACGCAGTGAAAAAGTTCAGACATTACCTGTTGGCAAACAAATTCAAATTCTTCATTGATCATCAAGCCCTACTGTACTTAGTCAATAAACCTTGCAATACAGGAAGACTAGTACGATGGTTTTTATTGCTAATGGAATTGCATTCATGAAGAGGAATATCTTGCTGTTTTAGAGATGACACATAGGACATTTCTTTGCAGATAAAACAACAAAAATGATCCTCTTTGCTGGAATGCGGTGGCCAACTCTACATCAAGATGCCATAACATATGTGCAACGATGTGATACTTGTCAATGAACAAAATATCCAATTAGAAGAGATGAGATGCCACTGAGACCGATGATGAGTGCTAGAGCTTTCACTAAATGGGGAATAGACTTCATAAGACCTATTAGCCCACCAGCGAAAGGATCCCATGCCGAATATATAATTGTAGCCACAGACTATCTGACCAAATGGGTTGAAGCCAAAGCAACCAAGAAAAATGACACAAGAACTACGGCCAAGTTTCTCTTTGAGAACGTTTTCACTAGATTTGGACTACTGATAGAAATTGTGAGTGATAGAGGTACACACTTTGTGAATGAAGTTATAGAAGCCTTACTGAATGAATTCTTGGTAATTCATAAGAAATCTGCTCCTTATCACCCACAAGCCAATGGACAAGCCGAAAGTTTGAATAAAATCTTGTGTACAGTTCTCACAAAAATTGTTAACAATGGTAGATCTGATTGGGATAAGCAATTACATCATGCTTTATGGGCATTTCGAGTAGCCTACAAAACCACCATAGGCACTACTCCTTTTAACTTAGTGTATGGACAAAATGCTATTTTTCCAATTGATTTCTTAATTCCCACTCTCAGAGTAGCAACCACTTACGAGTGGACGGGACATGAACTATCAGATCAATTGGATCAAATAGAAAAGCTTCACGAAACTAGGTTACAAGTAGTAGCAGGCATTTATGCTGCTAAACGGTGACAAAAAGCCTACTTTGATGCTCACATTAAAGACAAAAATTTGAAGGAAGGAGATTTAGTTTTGGTATATACCTTGAAACAACACGCTAAGAAGTTGTAGAAGAGAGGATATGGCCCATTAATCATCAATCGTATATCGACAAGTGGAGCCATCAACTTAGCAACCCTAGATGGGGAAGTATTACCAAACTATATCAGTGGATGTCGAGTGAAAAAATATCTAGAACCGTTGACTGAAGAAACAATGTCACGATTAATCAAGGGCAAGAATAGACGCATCGAGGAGGAAAGGATACGAGAAGAAGCGAGACAGGAAGCACTAGAACGAATTAAGAAACGGAAAGAGTGGATGAGAGAGAGAGATGAGAGATATCGACTAGGAGAAGAACTCATCCCAATGGCTAATTTTAGAGCCACTAAAAACCTAGGTCCACAGAGAACACAACCATATTTGAATTTGGGAGCGGGTAAAACGGAGTACCACTTAGTGGATGCTCTCATTGACACAGGAGCTGCCATAAGCTGTATCAAACTTTCTTTGACTCAGAAACTCAAGGAGGAATTACATCCATCGATGGCACAGTTGATAGGAATAGGAGGAACAATTACTCAATGTATAGGTGAAATCACCTTACCTCTGCATCTTGGCAACAACACTATGGAACAGAAGCTATTAGTGTGTCATGATCAGGATTTACTCGAAGATGTAGTGTTAGGTCAAGACTGGATATACGAATATGAGGTGACCATTCAATTGGCTTTAGGATACATCTCAGCCAAGATAGGACATCGTGAAGTATTCAGTTTGCTAGACGAACGACCAATCAAAGTCGCAAACATAGAGCCAAAAATTCACTCTAATGAACACAGTCATGAATGTATGTTCACTAGCACTATAGAAACCCCTTCATCAAGTACTTCATGTGAGGACACACTGAATCCTGCTTGCATACCATCTTCTAATCTAGCAAGTCACAAGAGTGTCATTCTATCTGAAAACAGCTGTAGTGAAGAACCATGCACAAGAGAGACTAGTCCTCTGAGTAATCCAAAGTCTGTACCTATTAGAATATACCCTATTCCGTACACTAAACAAGCTTGGATAAGAAAGGATCAAAGGGATGCATATCTTCAACGACAGAAACATCTTCGACATCAGAACAACCAATCAAACAAGAAGGCAAATCATTTTGAACACCAAAGTCAACGACGAATTGCTAGGATATGGATTCCAAAGAAAGTAGTAGCCGCCCAACCGGATCGAGTGCAAATATGGATTCCAAAATCATGTGCTCCAAAGACGCTAAACCAAAACGATGAACCACTGCACAAGGAGAACCAATATGGTCTAAGGGCAAAACAGCCAAAGAAGAATAGCTACAGGAAAGAGAAGGAGTCTGCAGTTGCAACACAAGCTAGTCCGAGATTCAAAAAGCAGATAGAGCAGACGTACAACATGAGAAGCACCACATTCATCAGGAATGTTCGGGATACAATATGTCCCAACAGAGTAAAGCAGATTTGGTTGCCGAAAGACAAGACAAAGTGCATGCATCATCCAACTACTTCAAGTTGCACACATTTGGAGTTATCAGGACCCAAAGTATGCATGATAGGGCCACATTACAAGGCCAAGCATTCGGCACATCTTTCTTCTATTTCAGGATAGTCGAGCACATTTTCCTCTTGGGAAATAGGAGAGCACTTGTACATACATTAAGAAAATCACTCAAAAAATAATAACCGCTTCGGCTATGACCTAACTTTTCTGTTTTTTCTTTTCAGATGAAAATATAAAAATATCTAAAATATGGAAAAATCCAGGTATTACCTTTCTCACACCCACGAGAAAGGGACGACACCATTCACACGGAGAATTGCCAATCTAATAAAGGATAAATGAAGGATGATTCTAAATATTATTCGGTGACTAATTACTGCCATCAATTGAGTGCAGATGGCATCTCCCAATTCTGAAGCTATGCAAGAGGAAGAGGTGCAACTTCTTCCATTGGAATCAATAACGAAAGCAAGAGGCCATTGGTTTCTTGATGACCAACCAGTGTCGGACCTTATTTTCATGGCAACCATAAAGATCATGGATAGGGATCACTACTTCCCTATTATGTCGCAAGACTTCAAGACTATTATACAAGGATTACCTCGTATGGTGGATGTCTGGACACAAGCAGGGATAGACACATTTCTGAGAGTACCTATCTATCTACCAGATTTTCAAAGATGTACACAAGTGATGAACACATTGCAGCCTGCAGCGACGTAGATATCAGTTCCTGAAGCAAGAGTACTGGACAGAGTGGGTACTTGGAGAACAATTCAATTCACTCATGAGTTAATCAACAAAGCTTTTGGATGGAATCAAGAAGGAATCACTAACGTCAAGGAGGAATGTCATGACCCAAAAAAGAGATCCTTTTTGGATATTAACAGAACAGATATTGAAGATGTTGTCCGCTTAGTGCATCAGCACTTTTGTTTCCCGAGTATGCATAGATACATAGCCCCGCAAAAGATTGTTGTACAACTACTATCTCATGCAATGAAACAAGTTGGAAACAAAGTGAATATGACTCCTTATGTCCAAGAAAGATTATTTGAAGCCAAGAAGAAATGGGGTCAGAAGAAGTTTCTAAATGGTAGTTCTGCGTTAACCTTACTTATCTACGAGGCCCTCGATATGAAAAATTGTCTCCGTGAGATGCCAACCTCAGAGGGGTTAGTGCAATATGCCAAATCCGCTACGGTCCCCAAGAAAAAGAAAGCATCTGTCGCTGTTGAAGAAGCAGGAACTAGTTCACAGAAACCCATGAGGGGTACAAAGCGCCTCAGAGAGGAGGAAGCCCAGGCTACACCCCAATCAAAGCGGACACACAGTTTACCAAAGATTCCTATAGTCCAAATGCCAATCACCAAGAGAGATCTCTCCGCTGCTCTGGAAGAGACACATCAGTACATGCAAGGGCAAGTGAATCTGAATGTTCAAGGTCATCACTACAGACAAGCAAGTCAAGAAAAGCAACAACGGAGTAAAGAAAAGACCCCAAAACAAGCTACCAGATACAAAGCACTAGGCTTAAATGATTCAAGCTCCAACGAAGAATATAGTCCTGAGAAAGATACATTGGATACTGATATAAGAATAGAAACTCACGAGGAAGACTGGACGGAAATTAATCAAGTTGAAGTCACACCTGACAACCAATAGTCGCAAGCGAAGAATATCAAACAACATGGGGATACGGTGCACATGATTCAACTAAATGACCAATCGAAGATAAGTGTGAAAGAAGTCCCCGTGAATAATGAAGCCCCTAGGCCCCCTATCAAAGAGGAGATACAAACTCCAGTAAACATGGACTCAGACATATTACAAAACAAAGAGCCAATTGTATTCGAGGTGCCCGATGACACACCTCAAGGCAAAATCAATCACATGGAGGCTGAGCCAAGCATACAACTCCACATTAGGCAGCCCCATGACACTACGTTACACATAGCACAAGGAAAAGATGTGACAACAAGAGCAAAACCAAATATTCCTAAGACCTGGTTAAATGTGGATGTTACTCAGTTAAAGCCGGTTGTAAAACAAATGATCCAAACGGCCATGGACACACAACAACAGATGATGGATATAGATGCAGATTATGATAAGGCCATGAGGGAAAAGAGTCAATTCCAAATCATGAGTGAACAATTGTCATCACAACTCATCCAGGCCCAGAAAGAAACGGCAACTAAGGAAACAGAGTTACTCAATGTAAAAACACAATGTGATACATTGATGAACCAACATCACCAACTCCATGCACAATTAATAGATCTACAAAGATTACATGAAGCCAGTGAAGCAGACAAGGAGAGAATAAAAGCTAGAAGCAATCTGCTTCAAACACAACTAAAAGTGTACATGGAGGAGAATGATACTTTACGAAACAGAAATAAAGAACTGATGAAGTCATTACTTTATGATCAGCCCATTGAAAAGCAGGAGACATCAGAAACCGCACAACAAGAATTAAGAGATCAAGCAAGAGCAAGCCCGAGCAGAAGAGTGGGAAAGAAAGTACACCAATGAAACAAATGAACTGAAAATGCAATTACAAAATGTGAACGCCAAACTGGTACGAAGTTACAGCGAAAACATGGACAATATAGCAGAAATTGGCAATGAATTGCTTGCCGCAAAGGAAGCACTCAGAGCAGCCATGCAGGAAAGTAAAGAGAAAACTGAACGTATAGCGCAATTAGAAATCCAAGTCAAACAAAGCCCAACGATCGGGACACTAGTAGAGCCAGCTAAGGAAACTCCTACTGACGAGGTAGAGGTACGTCCTCTATCTCCCCCGATTTGTAATTCTCCAATACATGAGCAGATGGCGGATATACATGATGATCATCCAATGCCATACACTGCAGAAATAAGTCAGAAAGAGCGGGCACTAGTGGTGTCCCAATTGACAGAAAATTTTGAAAATGAAGTAATCAAAGTAATGAAAGAAGCAAAGATCAAGGGTAAAGACTTGGAACAGATCATGAAGCCTTTCAACATTCCGTACGGAAAGAGAAAACAAGACAATATATAAAGAAGATTGCAAAGAAAAGTCCAAATGAGCAGCTAAACTTCAAACATGACGCGTTCAATTACACTCAGGAAGAGTTCGATGCTGCACAACCGGTTTGGAGAAGGAATTTTTTGGAGAAACATCCTACACTACGGGTGCATTGGCAAGCAGCGCCGTATTTCCTACAGGTAAAGCCTTCATTTTGTCCTATACCACGCCGAAGAGAAACCAGGGAATTTTTGGAAATGCAGAAGAACGGTGCTATAAATAAACAGTGGCTAAATTACCCTCTGCTTCCAAGTCCGCCACATAATTATCCACCTACAGAAGAGTATATGGTCAAGACCATCGAATTTTGGCTGCAGAATTATGCGACAGTACCCGACTTAACTGTCAAAATGACAAATAAAATACTCAGTATGATACTTACAGTATTGAAGGTCTTCAAGCATGCGGCCTACACATTTTTGAATTTCATTGGTATTAATCAGGGCACAGAGATCCTCATTTTTGATCTGTCTGTTATGCCTAGCCGACCAACCATAATGGCCTATTATTCCAGGTTGATGTTCTTGCCCAGTACATATATGCAAACATTCGAAGAAGCATTCTTTACAGGATTTTTTGAAATTGATTCAGAAGTCTTTTTAAAGATGTCCTCCAACCTGAATGCTAGATTAGTGGCATACGAACTGAGCTTCTTCGCGGACCATAGATAGCCACCCCATGACAATGTAAAGGCAGAACAGTGGAAAAAGCTAATGATACGTGAAGCCAATCTACTTAATGACAAAGAGCAAAAAGTATATAGAACATACGCCCGTCGATTGTCCAAGCCTTTCGGGGATGACAGAGTCCAGGAGGGGGGCAGTGTTGAGGGAGAATCAAGCAAAAAGAAGAAAAGAAGAAGACAAATAAAAAAGCTTCAATAAAAAGATATTTTATGAAGACATATCTCGGCAAGAAGCACCGCAGGGGCACGCAACACCCATCTCTGCACAGAGCCCCGCAGGGGCACATATCAAGGAAAAAACACGTAGGTGGAAGGAGGAACCAGGGCCATTAAAACGTAATGCCAGTCTAACCAGTAGGCAGAACTGACCGAGAGATGCATGCGGACAACAAACTGAAGACAAGAAGTAAAGCCTGTCAAGGGACGACAGAGACGAAGAGGGGGAGAGTGTTGTAGAGCTAAAGAGAGCACAAGGCAGAGAAAAAGACGGGCCCCACAATTTTTTCGATTTGGACACCCAATTTTTGTATTATAACCATTCTTGTAATATATTTTCCGATGTAAATGCACCAGAGGAGTCCTCTAGATGCATCGCCACAGAAGATTAGAAGCTTACCCATGTAAATTAGTAGGAAATTAGTCTTTAGTTAATAAAGTGTCGGTCTCTTATGTGAAAGGACCATTTTTAGGGCACAAGTATATAAGTCAATTTGTGACTCTTTGTAAAGACTTTTTGGCCATTGTGAGAATCAAGAGCACAGAAATTCGAATTTGTGTCTTCTCCTCTCTGTATCTTGTTCTTTGTGAGCATGTGTGCATGTGTATTGCTTGGAAAGAGTGTTAGGAAGTGTTGTCTATCCATGAAAGTGTTTGTTTGCTGTTGTTAAGGTGTGTGCGAAGTGTAGGAAGTGCTGAAGTGTAGGAAAGTTTTCCCGCGACTCAGTATTTTGCTCATAACTTGAAGTAGGAGTGTCAAAATTGAGTGAAATCACTGCCATTGGATGTGTCTTCTCGAGAGCTTCGAAACACATATGCTATTTACTATATTTGGAGTTTGGAGCTGAGAGAAAAACTTAATTTATTGTTGGCTGCTGTTCCAAGTATCGTGACACCATAACTGACAGTTGAAGCTTGTTTGGATCAGTCTTTACCTTGTTTGCACTCTTTGAGTAGTTCATTTGCATTGATCATCATTTGAATGCATGTCCTCATACACTCGGTTAGGTTTGTATACTCATCGGATTGATAATTAAAGCGTGAATCCCCACTATATGCACTTGAGGGGGATTGAGGTATAGTCTCTTTCTCCACAAGTTCCTAAGTTGGTGCTTAGGTCAACAATGAGTGTAAATGGCTCCTAATGCTTGATACATGGGCAATGCATAAACCTGCTTATATGAGGGACAAAAAACTTAATATCGTGTCGAGTTAGGTATAAGTAAATCAATCATCCAACACCCTACTAATAGAGAACAACATCAAATGCATCTCCAACATCATGAAGACTCAACCATAAACCTCTTTTCATGCGAGTGGAAATAGGTTTGGAATATTCAAGACCAAAACACTACAATAATGTATCAATGTCTTTTACTTGACACAAAGCTATTCCCCCATCAACTTGCATAAATTAAATTCCCAAATAATGATCCAAAGGTGCTAAATCAGACATCTCAAAATAGGCATGCAAATTAACCCTAAATTCAGCAATATGCTTCTCAATAGGACCAATGAGCAACATATACAACAATGATCAGAAGTACATCATCTACCTGCTTAACACATAAGCTACTCTTAGTTGGATTGTTTTCAAAACTATGTGCTAGCAAGTAGGCATGTATCTTCTCATACCAAGCATGTGATGCATGGTTCAAACCATATAATTCCTTTTTCAACACACTTTTTTTCATGCCCTTTGTACACAAAACCATGAGGTTGAAATACTTACACTTCTTCATGTAAAACACCACTCAAAAATGCAACTTTCATGTACAAGTGATATACATTCCAACAATGATGAATTGCAAGTGCAAAAATGCTATGAACAGTGGTCATTGGGCATGTGGGAGCAAAGGTCTCATCAAAATCAATTCCTCTCTCTTGAGTATAACCTTTTGCAAGAAGCCTAGCCTAATAATACCTATCAAATGTTCCATCATGCTTACATTTTAGCTTGTATACCCATTTAGTGTCAATGGCCTTATTGTTGGAGGAAAATCACATAAAAACCAAGTACCATTATTCATAATAGCATCATATTCTGATTGCATAGCAACCAACCAAATTTTTGAATCTGTGCTTCATCAAAAGAAATAGAATCATTCTCATTAGAAAGACTAGAGATAGTCATTGCATAACAATTCGATGCAAAACAAGCACTAAGAGAGCCTCGATTAGTACGATATGACAAAGATGCATCTAATTTGCTATCGCTCAAACTCTACACCAACCATTTAGGCATAGTTTTTGCCTCTTCTATGACAACCCTCTCATCACCAAGTGCATCATGTAAATTTGCATCAGAAATGGAATGATTTGAATCATTGTTTGAAACCTTTAAAGGTTGAGATATCACCTCATTTGGACCACCACTTGATTGTCCACCTGTAAAAAGAGGAAGCAAAGTGTCATACACATTTTTAGAGCTAATCATTGTCTCCTTGGAAAGTAAGGGCTGAATTCCATCTTCCATAAAAACAACATGATGTTAACCACAATGTGTTTAGTCTATGGATGATATTTTCAATGGCATTTGTTCTCATAAATATACTCAAAAAAAATAATTTCACTACTTTATCATCCAATTTATTGTGTCGTTTTTTAGCCACAAATGCATATGCCAGACAACCAAAGACATGAAAATGAGAAATAGATGGCTTGTGACCATGCCAAGTCTCATATGGAGTGATCAGTTGTAGTGCTTTGGTGGGACACCTATTTAGTACATATGCTTCATATGTAATAGCCTCAAGTCAGAAGTTGTGGTAAAGCTTGAATTTTGATCATACACCTCACAATTTCCATTAGATACCCATTCATTCTTTCTACAAATCCATTTTTTTGAGGTGTATATGGCATTGTACACTGATGTTTTATCCTATGTTTAGCCAAAAATGCATTAAAATTAGAAGACATGTATTCCCCTCCTCGACCAGAATGGAGGGTGCCCAATTTACATGATGACATGTTTTTAATCATAACCAAGAACTCTTTAAAGAATATAAACACTTCAAACTTCTATTTCAATGGATAGAACCATGCATGCCTAGATAAACCATCAATTTTATTCACAAAATACAAGTACTTCCCAAATGAAGGTGTTTGCATAAGACCACAAACATCACTATGAACGAGTTGCAAATGAGAAAATCAAAATTTTTCCAAAATACAACCTTCATAGACATATTTACAAGGTACCTCAAGTTTGATCAAAGAGGATGCCATTTCATATTTCTACAAGAGAAGCAAACTAGCAAAATTGAGATGACTAAAGCATGCATATCAAAGCTTTGCATAGGAGATAGCTTGAGAATCTTGAACTATACATGCACTAGCTTCATCCACAATACAACTCTAGGTAGATACAACTACAGATCATGTGGTATTATCTCTTACAATTCGACATACGAATAGGAGAATTTTGAAGGTACTTATTGATGGAGGATCCGGTGTCATCATTGCTACACATGCACTCTGCAGGTAGATGGGAGCCCATGATAATTTGTGTTCAAATGGCGGATCAATCCAAAGTTCAACCTGTAGGTCTGATTATGGACATTCCCATCTTAATACAAGGGGAAACTTTTTTATTACTTTTGTGGTCCTTGGAATCCTGGATGTGAGTACAAATTATAATTTACTACTTGGCAAGCAAGCCAAACAATCCAATGATGAGATGCAGAGACAAGCAAGTTCAACAACTCCAACAACTCCAACAACAAAATGCCACTATATAGGAGGAAAATCAAATGCTTGCTATTGAATTGAGACAACATACTTTGCTTAAAGAATAACTATGCTTAAGCATATCAATTTCGTGGCCCAAATCAATGACCTAAAGGAGGAAATAACAGAGTCCAGTAAATAGTTGAAACTTCTACATAAGCGAAAATCATGAAGCTATTGTCGAGCTACTAGCAGAAGCACAAGCAAAAGCACAAGCAAAAGCAACTTTATATGATGCCCATGTGGTTGCTCAAGTGGATCCTACTAGAGTAATTTTGGACAAACACACAGTTTTTGTTGTGTTGAAGTATCTTCAAAAGAAGATCTTTGTAGTCTTCAAAGAACATCTGAAAATTTTGAGGGGAGAGCTTCTCCCAAAGTTTCAAGACAACGATGAAGATAATGTAGAATAAAAAGTTTTTTTGGGGGGCTCATGTCCACCATGTTTTTGGCATTACTTTATAGTTGGTTCTCACAAAGTATAATCCGTCTAATAAAATGCTTTTAGACATAGATGGCTTACCTTCCAACTTAGATTTTGACTTGTCATTTGTGTAAAACTTTACATTATGCACTGAGATCTGATCAATTCTTTGATCATTGAAATTGCACCTATTTCAGGAGGCACTCATCACTTCTTCACATACAAATGTTCCTACTCACAATTCTCTCAGCTTGATTACAA